>CATOUR010000276.1:0-32067 GCA_951848785.1 Callosobruchus maculatus
GCCGTGAACGTCTGCGGCGCATGGCGTTGCCGATGGAAGACGACGCGCTGGTGCTGCTGCTGATTGAAAACATGCGCGCCAGCGGGGCGATCGCAAGCCACCACGGCTGGCTGCACCTGCCCGATCACAAGGCCGGTTTTACCGCCGACCAGGAAGCGGTCTGGCAGAAAGTGGCGGCGCTGTTTGGCGATGAACCCTGGTGGGTGCGCGATCTGGCGCGTGAAACCGGTACCGATGAGCAGCTGATGCGTCAGGTGCTGCGCCATGCGGCGCAGCAGGGCATGATTGTGGCGATCGTGAAAGATCGTTATTACCGCAACGATCGGATCGTGGCGTTCGCGAACCTGATCCGGGAGCTGGATCGGGAGCGCGGATCCACCTGCGCCGCCGACTTCCGCGATCGGCTGAACGTGGGGCGCAAGCTGGCGATTCAGATCCTGGAGTACTTCAACCGCATCGGGTTTACGCGTCGCCGGGGCAATGACCATGTGTTACGCGACGCGCAGCTGTTCCCGTAAGCGCTAAGCGCTGCGCGCCTGCTTCTGTTTAGCCAGCCAGACCGCGCCCAGCCTTCCCGCCTGGTTACCCAGCTCGCAGGGAGGATGGGCACCCGGAGCGCTTCCCACTCCTCGAATCGCTGTAGATATTTGTCCAGCAGGAGATAGATTTTCTCCTGCTCGCTAATGCCGCCGCCAATCAGCACCGCCTGCGGATCGAACATGGAGATCACGCTGTAAACGCCGCGCGAAAGACAGTGCGCCCACTCTTCAATGGCCTCGCGCAGGTGCACGTCGCTGTCCATGCGCTTAAACAGCTCCTCACCGTCAGGCATTTCGTCCTCCGACACGGCCAGCGCGCGGCGGCAGGCTTTCATCAGGCCGCTGGCAGACGCCACTTCATGCATCGGCTCGCCCTCATTGCCCACGGGCAGCACGCCAAACTCACCCGCCCGGTAGTGTGACCCGCGGTAGAGATCGCCCTCCATGACGATACCGCCGCCGATGCCGGTACCGATGGTGATGCAGACGAAATGCTCATAATCTTTACCCGCGCCCTGCCAGCGCTCGCCCAGCGCCGCGCAGTTAGCGTCGTTTTCGATTGTCACAGGGAGATCGGTCAGCTCCGCGAACAGTTCGCACAGGTTTTCCCCGTCAAGGTAATCCAGCGCCCCGCCTTGGCCGCTTCGCCGGTGTGGTGATTGATATGCCCTGGAAAGCTTACGCCGATTCCGACGATGTCATGTTCCCGGCTGTACTCATCCACCACGGCCTTCCACTTCTGTTTGAAAGGTGCTTTCATCGTCAGGCGTATCATATTCATCGGATGTCAGTTCTTCGCCGTTTTCGTTAATTACGCCGTGTTTGATATGGGTTCCACCCACGTCAAAGCCGATAAATAGCTGCATTGCATCGTTCCTCATGAGCCCTTGAGCTATTAAGTATGGCTCCGGCGGCAGAAACGAAACGTAAAGTACGGTAATCCGTGATACGGCTCGTAAACCCGTTACCGACTGGCGAGAAAATCACCAGCCGGAACTACCCTTGTTGTACACCAACAGCAAGGAGACGGACATGACAAACAATCCTCCCTCATCGCGCATCCAGCCTGGCGAGTATGGTTTTCCCCTTAAGCTCAAGCCCGCTATGACAACTTTATCGGCGGCGACTGGGTGGCACCCGTCGACGGTGAATACTATTCCAACCTGACGCCCGTCACCGGTCAGCCGCTGTGTGAAATTGCCAGCTCGGGCAGGCGGGATATCGATCTGGCGCTGGACGCGGCGCATAAGGTGAAAGATAAATGGGCGCACACCTCCGTTCAGGACAGGGCGGCCATATTGTTCAAAATCGCCGATCGCATGGAGCAGAATCTGGAGCTGCTGGCGACCGCGGAAACGTGTGGACAACGGTAAGCCGATCCGGGAAACCATGGCGGCGGACGTCCCGCTGGCGATTGACCATTTCCGCTATTTTGCGTCCTGCATTCGCGCCCAGGAGGGCGGGATCAGCGAAGTGGACAGCGACACCGTGGCGTATCACTTCCACGAGCCGCTCGGCGTGGTGGGGCAAATCATTCCCTGGAATTTCCCGCTGCTGATGGCGAGCTGGAAGATGGCCCCGGCGCTGGCGGCGGGGAACTGCGTTGTGCTGAAGCCCGCACGCTTAACGCCGCTTTCGGTGCTGCTGCTGATGGAGGTGATTGGCGACCTGTTGCCGCCGGGAGTCATCAACGTGGTCAACGGGGCCGGGGGAGAGATTGGCGAGTATCTGGCAACCTCAAAACGTATCGCCAAAGTGGCGTTCACCGGCTCAACGGAAGTGGGCCAGCAGATCATGCAGTACGCGACGCAAAACATCATTCCGGTCACGCTGGAGCTGGGCGGGAAATCGCCAAACATCTTCTTTGCCGACGTGATGGATGAAGAAGATGCCTTCTTCGACAAGGCGCTGGAAGGGTTTGCGCTGTTTGCCTTTAACCAGGGCGAAGTCTGTACCTGCCCGAGCCGCGCGCTGGTGCAGGAGTCCATTTATGAGCGCTTTATGGAGCGGGCAATCAGGCGCGTGGAGTCGATTCGCAGCGGTAACCCGCTCGATAACGTCACCCAGATGGGGGCGCAGGTATCGCATGGCCAGCTGGAAACCATCCTCAACTACATCGATATTGGTAAGAATGAGGGCGCCGACGTTCTGACCGGCGGCCGCCGCAAGATGCTGGGCGGCGATTTACAGGAGGGCTACTATCTTGAGCCGACCATCCTGTTCGGTAAAAACAACATGCGTGTTTTCCAGGAGGAAATTTTTGGGCCGGTGCTGGCCGTAACCACGTTCAAAACGATGGAGGAGGCGCTGGAGATCGCCAACGACACGCAGTACGGCCTGGGGGCGGGCGTCTGGAGCCGTAACGGTAATCTGGCCTATAAGATGGGGCGCGGCATTCAGGCCGGACGCGTATGGACCAACTGCTACCACGCCTATCCGGCTCACGCGGCGTTTGGCGGGTACAAGCAGTCGGGCATCGGACGAGAAACCCATAAGATGATGCTGGAACATTACCAGCAGACCAAATGCCTGCTGGTGAGCTACTCCGATAAACCGCTGGGGCTGTTTTAAACTTCCGGCTCAGGCCGTCCGTGAACGGCCTGAGCTGGCCTACTCCTTCTCCCGTGAGAGAGGGTGAGGGCAACATGCCGCAGCTGTTCAGCCTTCATTAACCCATATGCGCATTTCTCCTTCTCCCCGGTTTGCCCAGCTAAACCAGGGTATAAAGGTCAACGTCTGGGGCTGACGTTGTACCGGTGAGCGGTCGTATTGCCATAGCGCGTCGGTGTCCTTCGCGTGGTAACCGCTCCCTTGTGCCTGTATCACTATCTTGTGCGCGAAAATGCCTTTCCCTTCAAACACCCGGAACTCGCTGTCCGAAGGCAGAGAAAGATGGTGCAGACCGGCGCCGTTATCGGCTTCCTCAAGGCAGTACACCAGCGGCCCGCGCTGAATGGCGACCTTCCCCGCCTGCTGGCGCACATGCGGGTTGCCATACACGCGGCGAACCGGCATGGGTAACGTCAGGGTCAGCGTGTCGCCTTCCTGCCAGCGTCGGTTGAGGTAAACGTAACCGCGGGATACCTCGCCTGAAAGGGCTTCTCCGTTCAGCGAAACGGCCGGTTGCGCGCACCAGTCCGGGAGCCTCAGGGCCAGCGTGTGGGTGACCGGAACAGGCGACGTTATCTCGATTTTGACCTGTTCCTGCCACGGATAGTTACCGCTAATTCGCAGCTGCAGGGTCTTATCCCCAACCGGTATGGCGACGTCGTTCCCCACGTACAGGTTGATCAACAGCGCATCCGGGCGAACGGTATAGATATAGTGTCCCAGCGAGGTCAGCACGCGGGCGATATTTGGCGGACAGCAGGCGCAGCCGAACCAGCGCTGGCGCACCGGTTTTACGTGGTCATAGATATGGTTAAACGCCAGCGTCTTCGGGTGCACTTCCAGCGGATTCACGTAAAAAAAATGCTTCCCGTCCAGCGCCATTCCACCCAGCACCGTATTGTATAGCGCGCGCTCCATGACGTCGGCGTACCGGCTGTCTGCCTCCATTTCCAGCATCCGCCGGGCAAACATCATCAGGCCAATGGAGGCGCAGCTTTCCGCGTATACCGTATCGTTGGGCAGATCGTAATCGCTGCTGAACGCCTCGCCGCTGCTTTGCGAGCCGATGCCGCCGGTAATGTACAGCTGGCGCTGGGCCATATTGTTCCACAGCCGCAGGCAGTCCTGGCGTTTATCCTCGTCGTTGCTCAGGCGCGCCAGGTGCGCCATGCCCGCCATCAGATAGACAAAACGCACGGCGTGGCCGGTGGCCGTTTGTTGTTCCGCAAGCGGCTGATGCGCCTGGCTATAGGCTTTGTCGTTAACCATCCACGCCGGTCCATAGGTGTTCCAGTACGACGTTCTGCCGCGCTTCTCGTATTCGATATCGTAGAAGTGAGGCTGCGCGCCGCGTTCCTCAATAAAATATTTCACCAGACTGAGGTAACGAGGTTCCTGCGTGACGTCGTACAGCCGCATCAGCGCCAGCTCGATTTCCGGATGGCCCGGATAGCCGTGCAGCTGGCTTTCACCAGGGCCAAACACGCTGTCGATATGGTCCGCCAGCCTGCACGCCACGTCCAGCAGGTCGCGCTTACCGGTTCCCTGAAACCAGGCCACGCCCGCTTCAATCATATGTCCGGCGCAATACAGTTCATGGCATTCGGCCAGATTGGTCCAGCGTGCCTCGGGGGCTTTCACCGTAAAGTAGGTGTTGAGGTAGCCATCTTCACACTGTGCCGCCGCGACCAGTTTAATTACCTCGTTGGCGGTTTTTTCCAGCTCTGCGTCGGGCTTCTGGCACAGCGACCACGCCACGGCTTCCAGCCATTTCGCCACGTCGCTGTCCTGAAATACCATTCCGTAGAACTCTCCCTGTTCCAGACCGGCCGCTATGCGGAAGTTAGTGATGGCGTGGCTGGGCTCGGCCTCCTCCACCCGGTCGTTCAGCGCATCCCACTGGTAGGGGATCACCACATCGCGAACCAGGCGTTGATACTGACCAAGAAACGGGTCGTTGATTTTCAGCTTGTGCAGGTCGGCTTCCATTATGGACATATCGTTCTCCTCAGGACGGTACATGACGCTGGCGCAGGTCGGTAGCAATGCGCGACATCGTGGGATTGTTAAGCCTGCACCGACGGATAGCGAACGCCAGCAGCAGGTGGAAAAGGGCAGGGAGCAGCGTCTCCATGGCGGTTATGCCCTGCAGTGAGGCTGGCGTCTGGTTGCCGGAGCCGGGCTGATAGGCTACGGCGATGAATACCAGGCTGATGATCCCGGCGCTGGACGCCCACGCGAGCTTGATGAAAAACAGGTTGAAGGCGAAGTTCATTCCCGATGAGCGCACGCCGGTTTTCCATTCGCCGTAGTCGTCCGCAAAGGCCATTAGCGAGAAGTGCAGCGGCAGGGTGAAGCCCAGGATCACGCCGTTGCTTAAGATGACGATCAGCCAGAGCGTCTGGTGCGCCGGACCACCCGGCAGGAACCACATACCAGCCGCAAGTGCGGCGAGCACAAGGTTGGTGCGGTAGTAGAGCTTGACGGTATCAATACGGCGCGACAGCGGGTTAACGATCACCGCGCCCAGAATGGCGGCAAACGTCACCATGGTGAAAAACAGCGAGGTATACGCCGTACTGCCCTGGAGAACGTAGGTAATGAAGTACATATACCCGCCGCCTCGAATGTTGAAGACGTTAATCAGCAGGAACGACATTACCAGCATCAGCAGCAGCTGATCGTTTTTACGCAGGCCCGCCAGGTGCTCGCGCAGCGTGAATTTACCCATCAGCGCCAGCGGGACGCGCTCGCGCACCCAGAAGAAGCAGCACAGGAACATCACCACGGCGATGGCGCACAGCACGCCAACACCCAGCTGATAGCCCCGAGCGGCATTGCCCTGACCAAGCTCCGCCACCAGCCACGGCAGACCAACGGAGACCAGAAACCCCGCCACGCCGCACAGCACAAAACGCCATGACTGGCAGGAGATCACTTCGTTATGGCGAGTGGTCATGGTGTTGATCAGAGCACAGTACGGCACGTTGATGGCTGTATAGCCTACAGACAGCAGTAAATAGGTGCCGAACGCCCAGGCGATTTTCACCCCCATGCTGGCTTCCGGAACGGTGAAGGTCAGTACGCCGACGATCCCGATGGGCAACGCAACCCACAGCTGCCAGGGGCGAAAACGTCCCCAGCGGCTCTGGGTGCGGTCAGCAATCACGCCCATCACCGGATCGGAAATAGCGTCGAACACCCGCAGGGCAATGAACAGCGTGCCGACGAGCGCGGGAGTCAGGCCGAAAACATCAGTATAGAAAAAGGTCAGAAAATTCATGATCAGGCAGGTAATCACCGTGCCGCCCGCGTCGCCCAGGCCGTAGCCAATTTTTTCGCGGACTGACAGCCGGTCATCGACCGTCTGTTTGGCAACTTCTGCGTCTGTAATCGGTGTGGAAGTCATGGGGTAACTCCTCGTTAACGATTTTTATCGTATTTGTAGGTACCCCATTTATTCTGCATCCAACGGGCAGACCAACAAGGGAAGGGAAAAGTATAAAAAGGTGACGATTCCGACCTTGTGATAAAAGTGTGAGTTTGATCGAGCCGTTAAGCTGATATTTATTAATAATCAAGGAATAAAGGCAATATTCACCCTCATAAAAGCGGAAAAATGAATATCCATGCTTAATTTATCCATAGCGCTTCCGATTAAGGTACAAAATGGCGGGTTATTTATATCCCGGGGCGTGGGGCGTCATCCTGCCCGGAAATTAACCTCCTGGGAGATTATTTTTGTCGAAAAAGGGACATTAACGATCCAGGAGGAGAATACGCAGTTTCAGGTTAACGCCGGAGAGAGTTTATTGCTCTGGCCGCAGCGACGGCACGTGGGCGTGGAGGATTTTCCCGAGGAACTGAAATTTTACTGGCTGCACTTTGAGGTGGATGAACGATTTCCCGCATTGCCGAACGCGGCGCCGCTGGCGATAGAACAACACTGTCACGTGCGCGATCCCGATTATGTCATAGCGTTATTTCGTCAGTTTTTAAGCGAGCAGGAAAAATTACATCGCAGTCAGGCGCTGGAGATGATGTTGCTGTTAATTTTGCAGCAAATATCGCTCTCGCCGGGATATGAAGACAACGCGGATGACGCGGGAGCGGCAATGGCGTGGAAGGCCAGGCAGCTTATCCGCACGCAATTTCATTTGCCTATGTCTACCTCGCAGCTGGCAAAAGCGCTGCACTGCAATGCGGATTATCTGGGGCGCGTATTTCGCCGGACATTCCATTTAACGCTGACGGAGGCCATCCATCGCCAGCGCGTCAGGGCGGCGGAAAAGCTGTTGCTGAACGATGCGGCCTCGTTAACCGAGGTGGCAGCCCGCTGCGGCTTTAATGACGTGGGCTATTTTCGGCAAATCTTCTCGAAGCATACCGGCTTAACCCCCGCCGTCTGGAAACGACGGTACTGTAAGGAACATATTAATTCCGGCTGAGCGCCTCCTCTTTGACCCATAACACCTTCGCTGCCTCAGACCTTTTGTAAGATGTGCGCAGAACCGGGTTTTACTGCACGCGAGGCGTAACTGATGAACCGATTTATCCTGGCGGATCCTGAAAAATGCATCGGGTGCCGCACCTGTGAAGTGGCTTGCATGATGTCGCACCAGGATGCCGCTGCGCCAGATGCATTGACGTCCCGCATCAGGGTAGTTAAGGGTGGCACCTTCACTACGGCCGTGGGCTGCCATCAGTGTGAAGATGCGCCCTGCGCTAATGTCTGCCCGTCGGGGGCTATCCGCCGCACCGCGGGAGCCTGGCTGGTGGATCAGGCGCGCTGTATCGGCTGTAAAAGCTGTATGGTGGCGTGCCCGTTCGGAGCGATGCAGGTTCGGTACGTGGCGGAACGCGCTCGGGCGCTAAAATGTGATTTATGCGCGCATCGCGAGGGCGGGCCCGCCTGCGTTGAAGCCTGTCCTACCCGCGCGTTGAGCTGCGTCGACCCTGCCAGATTACGCGCTGAACGGCTGCGTAATCTGGCCTGAGGTCTGATTAACCGGCCTCGCGCCAGGCGTTTTCGATCTCTTCGGCGAGAATTTTCACGCCCGCTTCAATTTTTTCCGGGTCCGGGACGTAGTTCATGCGCATGCACTGATGCGTGTGCGGCCACGGCTTATCCAGACCGGGGAAGAAGTAATCCCCCGGCACCATCAGCACGCCACGCTTTTTCAGGCGCTGATAGAGCAGTTCCGTCGTAATCGGCAGATCTTTAAACCACAGCCACAGGAAAATCGCCCCTTCCGGTTTGTGGATCAGGCAGCGCTCTTCCGGTAAATAGCGGCGCAGAATAGCGATGGTTTCCTGAACGCGCTGAGAGTAAAACGGCTTAATCACCTCATTCGACAGGCGCAGCAGGTCGTTACGCTTGATCATTTCGCACATCATCGCCGGGCCGATCCCGCCAGGAGACAGGCTGATAATGCCGTTCATGTTGGTAATGGCGGTGATGATCTTTTCGTTCGCGATAATAATGCCGCAGCGGCTGCCCGGCAGGCCCAGTTTGGAAAGGCTCATGCAGAGGATGATGTTCGGGTTCCAGAGCGGGCGCGCGTCGCTGAAGATAATTCCCGGGAACGGGACGCCATAGGCGTTGTCGATGACCAGCGGAATACCGTGCTGATTCGCCAGCGCATCCAGCTTCATCAGCTCCTCGTCGGTGATCACGTTGCCCGTCGGGTTGGTAGGACGCGACACGCAGATCATGCCCGTCTCTTCGCCGATATGCAGATGTTCAAAATCGACGTGGTATTTGAACTGGCCTTCCGGTAACAGCTCAATGTTCGGGCGCGCGGAGACAAACAGGTCTTCTTCGAGGCCGGAATCGGCGTAGCCGATATACTCCGGCGCCAGCGGGAACAGCACTTTTTTCGTGGTGCCGTCGGCGCGGCGTCCGGCGAACAGATTAAACAAGTAGAAAAACGCGCTCTGGCTGCCGTTTGTTAGCGCAATATTCTGTGGTTCGATATCCCAACCCAGCTCTTCCCGCAGCATCGCCGCCAGCACCGTCAGCAGTTCTGTTTTGCCCTGCGGACCGTCGTAGTTGCACAGCGCATCGGTCGCTTTACCGTTTTCCAGCATGTCTGCCAGCAGCGTCTGGAAGTAAGTATTCATCTCAGGAATCTGAGCCGGGTTTCCGCCGCCGAGCATGATGGCGCCTGGCGTGCGCAGCCCGTCGTTGAGGTCCTCCATCAGGCGGGTAATGCCTGAATGGCGGGTAAATTTGTCGCCGAAAAGTGAAAACGTCATAGCAGGTGATCTGTCGGGCTTATGATGAAAGGCAGTCACCATAACGCCAGCACCGTCCTGGTGCAAATCGGGAGGTGTGGTCGGATTTGTTGTTTTATCTTGCGGGTTTGGATTTGTGTAGTGAATCGTTCTGGTGAAAGGCCGCGCCGTGCAGTCCCCTCTCCCTTTGGGGAGAGGGTTAGGGTGAGGGGAGGCGACCTACTGATTCCCCGCCCACACCACCATCACCTTATCGCCCTTATGTTCGCGCACAAAGCCATACCCGTCTTTCAGCGAAAGCGTGGTTTGCTTGCCTTCACCCATCGCCGGATGGCGGGCGCGGAACTGCCCCAGAAGCTGCCAGTGGGCGACGGTCAGGGCCTGTTTACCCGTTACGTCCTGCCAGTTCATATCCGAGCGGGTGCCCTGTAGCGGGTCGGAGCCCGTCGGACCGAATGGCCGCTCTGATTCATCGCCGTAAAAGATCTGCACGCTTCCCGGAGCCAACAGCAGCAGCTCAGCGGCGCGCTGGCCGCCTTCCCGGAACAGGCGCGTATCGTGCGAGGAGAGATAGCTCAGCACGTTAAAGCTTTGCAGTTTTTCGGCCATCTGCTGCCAGGTTAAATCCATATCCGCCAGGCACTCCACCGCCTTCGCGGCCTGCTCCTGATAGTCAAAGTTGATCATCGCATCGAAGCCGTGGCGATAATAATCGCTCTGCATTACGCCGTGGCCCCAGGATTCACCGGTCATCCAGAACGGCGCATTATCGAGTTTTTTGTCGGGGTTGGCGGCTTTCCACGCGGCCAGCGCCTGGCTTGCCTGGTCTTTCAGCTGCTGCCAGGCTCCATGCTCAACGTGTTTTGCCGTGTCGACCCGGAAACCGTCGATGCCGTAATCACGCACCCACTGGCTGAGCCAGTGGGTCAGGTAATCGCGCGGCGTAAACCCGGCTACCGCTTTCGCGCGGGTGTCGGGCTTGTGTTGATAAAAGTTGGGCAAGCCGGATGGCGTGGTCGATTCCGTTTTCAGGTCCGGCAGAAACGCCAGGGACATGGTTAAATCGTCAAAACCGGGGTTGTCGTAATCGCCGATATCGGTGCGGATCCATTTTTTACCCCACCATTTTTCCCACGCGGCCTTATCACTGAAGTTGATATAGTCGTTGAAGCTGTGCCAGCTTTGTCCCGCGCCTGGCTTCCAGTCGGTCCAGCGCTCGCCGAGCGTTTTTTTCAGCTCATCGCCCTGCACATACAGCGCGCCAAACTGATACTCCTGCATATCCGCAAGCGTCGCATAGCCCGCATGGTTCATGACGATGTCAAACAGGATGCGGATACCGCGCCTGTGCGCTTCGTCAACAAGCTGGCGTAAATCATCTTCGCTGCCCATGTTGGCATCGAGTTTCGTCCAGTCCTGGGTGTAGTAGCCGTGGTAAGCGTAGTGGGGGAAATCTCCTTTGGTTCCGCCGCCAACCCAGCCGTGGATCTGCTCCAGCGGAGAACTTATCCAGAGCGCGTTCACGCCCAACTGCTGGAGGTAATCCAGCTTGCTGGTCAGCCCCTTCAGATCGCCGCCGTGGAAGGTGCCAATCTCCTGCATTCCGTCCTTATGGCGGCCGTAGCTGTTGTCGTTGGCGGGATCGCCATTCACAAAGCGATCGGTAAGCACGAAATAGACGGTGGCGTTTTGCCAGCTGAACGGCGCGGATTTGTCGGTTTCGGCGCGCTCAAGCAGCAGCAGGCCGTTGCTGTTCGCGGCTGGCTGGAGGGTGACTTTGCCATTCAGGACGGTTGCGGTCTGTTTGCTGTAGAAATCACGCACCACCGTTCCTTCCGGGAAGGTGTCAGCCACGTCGAGGGTGAGCGGTTTCCCGTCCCACTTCGGACACTGGCGAATGACGTTTGCGACGGGCTGCCGGGCCGCACTTTGCACCGTTAGCATCAGAGTTGGCGTTCCCGAACGCGTATCGATACGCATCTGGTAATCACCGTCACGGAATACCCGCCACTGAGGAGGCGTGCCTTCGCACGGTTTGAGCGACAGCATTTCATTGAGCTTAATGGCGCCCGTCGGCTGCCAGCACGCGTTGTCAAGACTCAGCGTCAGCGGACGGGTACCCTTCGCAAGCGTTGCCTGACCGGTAAAGACGCCGGTACCTTCAGCGCTAAACGCGTCAAATCCCGGCGATGACCAGCCGGCATGGGCGAGTGCGGGTAACATCAGAAAAGCTAATGCAGTGCGTTTCATTCCATTTTCCTGTCGCGGCATTTTTAACCAGTGTGCCATTCGGCTCGGGGGAAAAACTCCTCCTGCGGCGCTTTCTGCCGGGAGGACGCGAAGGGATGAGTGATCCCGCGCAAATTTAGGCAGTTATCTGCGATATCGCACACATTTTTTCAGTATTGATGGTTAATTGAGCACGTCCGGGATGACATAGTTTCGGAATTGGACTATTTGTATACGTGCTCTTGAGGACTATTTTTGGTATGATTTGAGATTCCGCTCTCAAATTTTTAAACAAAATAAGGTGTTGGAATGTTTATATCCGACCAGGAGACCTAATGATATCGACTCCCATTCGACGATATGGGGCCGCGATACTCATGTTACTCACCATGGCGTTTTCAGGTGAGGTGCTTGCAAAGACGCACACGGATACAACGAGTAAGAAAGCCCACGTAATAAAGACGACAAGCAGTAAGGTTAGCAGTAAACAAGAGTATTCTCGCAATAGTGCAAAGAGTAGTTCACTTCCTGATTTGCGAAAATACCCTTCCGGGACACCACGAAAAAAAGCGTTTCTCCGGACGGTAATGCCTTACATTAAAAGTCAAAATGCCGCGATTACGGCGGATCGTAACTGGCTGATCTCCAAACAGTACGATAGCCGCTGGTCGCCGTCCGAGCGTACGCGCCTGAAAGACATTGCCAAACGCTATAAGGTGAAGTGGAACGGGAACACGCGTCGCGTGCCGTGGAACTCGCTGTTAGAGCGCGTGGACATCATTCCGGGCAGTATGGTCGCGACGATGGCCGCCGCTGAAAGCGGCTGGGGCACCTCGAAGCTGGCCCGCAGCAACAACAACCTGTTTGGTATGAAATGCGCAAAAGGTCGTTGCACCAATGCGCCAGGCAAGGTGAAGGGCTATTCACAGTTTGAATCGGTTAAAGATTCCGTACATGCCTATGTGGTGAATCTGAACACCCACCCGGCCTACTCTTCGTTCCGTAAGTCGCGCGCGCAGCTGCGTAAGGCGGATCAGGAAGTGACGGCTACGGCGATGATCCACAAGCTGAAAGGTTATTCCACCCAGGGACAGCGCTACAACAACTACCTGTTCTCAATGTACCAGGATAACCAGCGTCTGATTGCCGCGCATATGTAATGAAAAACGCCTTCCATCGGAAGGCGTTCTTATTTCTAAAGCAGGACTTCGCTGTACCGTTCACGGTACTCTTTCGGCGTGGTGTCGTACTCTTTCCTGAACACCGAATAGAAATACTGTAACGACGGGTAGCCGCACATCTGTGAAATCTCGTTAATCGACAGTGAGGTGGAGATCAGCAGACTGCGAGCTTTCTCCAGCTTTTCCGCGTGAATAACGGCGTGGATCGTCTCGCCCACTTCCTCCTTAAACCGCTTCTCGAGATTCGAACGTGAAATGCCGACCGAATCCAGCACCTGATCGACCTTAATCCCTTTGCAGGCGTGGTTACGAATGTAGTGCATCGCCTGAATCACGGCAGGATCGTTTAACGAACGGTAGTCGGTTGAGCGACGCTCCACCACCCGAACGGGCGGAACCAGCTGCCGCTGAAGCGGCAGGGACTCGTTGTCTAACAGCCTGTGCAGCAGCTTCGCGGCCTGATAGCCCATCTGACGGGTACCCTGCGCCACCGATGAGAGCGCCACGCGAGACAGATAGCGCGTAAGCTCCTCGTTATCGATACCAATCACGCACAGCTTTTCAGGCACCGGAATGTGCAAATGTTCGCATACCTGCAGTACGTGGCGGGCGCGGGCGTCCGTCACGGCGATAATCCCGGTCTGCGGCGGCAGCGTTTGCAGCCAGTCAGCCAGCCGGTTTTGCGCGTGCTGCCAGTTTTCTGGTGCGGTTTCCAGCCCCTGATACACCACGCCGCGGTACTTCTCCTGAGCCACCAGCTGGCAGAAGGCATATTCACGCTCCATCGCCCAGCGCTTTCCGCTGGTGGCGGGCAGCCCGTAAAACGCAAAACGATGTACGCCTTTCTCTTTTAGATGGAGAAAGGCGGCCTCGACCAGGGCGTGGTTATCCGTGGCGATGTAATGGACGGGGGGATAATGTTCCGGCGAATGATAGGAGCCGCCAACGCCCACGATAGGGACGTCGACGCCGTTGAGCAGCTGCTCAATCACGGGATCGTCAAAGTCAGCGATGACCCCATCTCCCAGCCAGTCTTTAATGTTCTCCAGACGGGTGCGGAAATCTTCTTCGATGAAAATATCCCATTCGGATTGCGACGCCTGCAAATATTCACCAACCCCTTCAACCACCTGGCGGTCATAGGCTTTATTGGCATTGAATAACAACGTAATGCGGTGACGCTTTTCAAACATGGTTCACTTTCCCAAATTAGTCACGATACTGTTATCAGGCGCGCCGCTTGGTGGCAGAGTCCATCCAGACTGCCAGCAAAAGAATGGCACCCTTGACGATATACTGCCAAAACGTCGGCACGTCCATCATACTCATCCCGTTATCCAGCGAAGCCATAATAAATGCGCCCATTACCGCACCCGCCACGCTGCCAATGCCCCCGGCAAGGCTGGTTCCGCCAATCACGCAGGCGGCGATGGCATCCAGCTCGGCAATATTACCGGCGGAGGGGGAACCCGCGCCCAGACGCGAGCTAAGGATTAGCCCCGCGATGGCCACCATCAGCCCGTTAATGGCAAAGACGGCGAGTTTGGTGCGCTCCACGTTGATGCCCGACAGACGCGCGGCTTCAAGATTGCCGCCAATGGCATAAATACGGCGACCGAAGGCGGTACGTGTGGCCATAAACATCCCACCTAACAGCAACAGCGCCAGCAGCAGAACGGGCGTCGGGACACCGCGATAATCGTTCAGCAGCCAGATGGCCCCCAGCACAATTATGGCGGTAAGCGCCTGACGGCCAACAACCGAGGTTGAAGCAGGGGAGGCCAGTCCCAGCGCCTGTCGACGCATGCGTCCACGCCATTGCCACGCGATAAACGCCATCATCCCAACCACGCCGATCGTAAAGCCGACCCCGTCTGAGAGGTAGCTTTGGCCGATCTGGGACATGGAGGCGCTGGTGGGGGAGACGGTGGTGCCGTTGGTAATACCAATCAAAATGCCGCGGAAGGCCAGCATCCCCGCTAAGGTGACGATAAACGACGGGACTTTACGGTAGGCCACCCACCAGCCATTCCATGCCCCAAGCAGCAGGCCCAGCACCAGCGTCACCGCAATCGTCAGCGGCAGCGGCCAGCCGAGCCAGACGTCAAAGATGGCCGCCACGCCGCCGAGCAGGCCCATCATCGATCCTACCGACAGGTCAATTTCCGCGGAGATAATGACGAATACCATCCCCACCGCCAGGATGCCGGTGATGGCGGTCTGACGCAGCAGGTTTGAGATGTTACGCGCGCTCAAATAGGAGCCATCGGTCATCCAGGTAAAGAACAACATGATGACGATAATGGCTGCAATCATCACAAAAACTTGCAGATTCAGCGATTTAAGTCCTGCGAACGCACCGGGCGTCGGAACAGCGACTTTGATATCAGACGGGTTGCTTTTCGACATGGCGTTCGCTCCTTAAGGCAGCTTCCATCACCTGCTCCTGCGTCAGGTTCTGGTTGTTCAGGTTGGCTTTGAGTTTCCCTTCGTGCATGACCAGCACGCGGTCGCTCAGCCCCAGCACTTCCGGCAATTCAGACGAGATGACAATGACGGCAATCCCTTGCTGCACGAGCTGGTTGATCAGCTTGTAGATTTCATACTTCGCGCCGATATCGATCCCGCGGGTGGGTTCATCCAGGATTAAAATGCGCGGATTAAGCAGCAGGCAGCGCGCCAGAATGGCCTTCTGCTGGTTGCCGCCGCTCAGGCGCCCTATCGCCAGCTCCGGTGAGGACGTTTTCACCTTAAGCCTGGCGAGCGACTGGAGAATACACTGCTGTTCTGCGGCATCATCCAGGCTGCTCAGCGCGCCGGAAAACTGGTCGAGTGCCGCCAGCGTGATATTTTTTCCCACCGCCATCACCGGCACGATGCCGTCTTTTTTGCGGTCTTCAGGCACCATGGCAATGCCTTTGGCAATGGCCTGCTGGCAGCTGTCGATTTTCACCGGCTGGCCGTCGATATAGATTGTGCCTTCCCAGCGTCCGGGCCAGACGCCAAACAGACACTGCACGGCCTCGGTCCGTCCGGCACCCACTAAACCCGCAATGCCGAGGATTTCGCCGCGGTGCAGCGAGAAGGAGATATTGTTTACGCGTCTGATGTGGCGGTTGACGGGGTGCCACGCCGTCAGGTTTTCCACGCGCAGGATCTCTTCGCCGATGGCGTGCGGTTCGTTGGGGTATAGCGCGGTCAGTTCGCGGCCTACCATCATGGTGATGATGTCATCCTCACTCATGCCTTCCGCTTCACGGGTGCCGATGTGCTGCCCGTCGCGGATCACGCAGATGGTGTCTGAAATGGCCTTGACCTCGTTGAGCTTGTGCGAAATATAGATGCAGGCGATGCCGTGATGTTGCAGGTCGCGGATGATGTTGAGCAGTACGGCAGTTTCCTGTTCGGTGAGCGAGGCGGTCGGCTCATCGAGGATCAGCAGGCGTACCTGTTTATTGAGCGCCTTGGCGATCTCCACCAGCTGCTGCTGGCCCAGACCCAGGTCGCCTACGCGGGTATCCGGTGAAATGGTAAGGCTCACCTGCGCCAGCAGCTTTTCGCAGCGCAGCGTCATGGTGTCGTAATCCAGCACGCCGTGGCGCGAGAGCTCGGCCCCGAGGAAGATATTTTCCAGCACGGTAAGGTGCTTCACCAGCGCCAGCTCCTGGTGAATGATGGCGATGCCCTTACGCTCGGTATCGCGAATGTGCGTGGCCTGGAGCACCTCACCGGCAAAAACGATTTCGCCCTCGTAGCTGCCGTGCGGGTAGATCCCACACAACACTTTCATCAGGGTGGATTTCCCCGAGCCATTTTCGCCGCACAGGGAGAGTACCTCGCCAGCGTTCAGGCGCAGGCTTACATTGTCGACGGCTTTCACCGCCCCGAAGGCTTTGGTGATGCTTTTCATTTCAAGTAAATAAGACATAACTGCTCCACATAGCCCGACAGATGAACAGGGCAGAACGATGCGCCCCTGCCGGGCAGGGGCTGCGCTGGATTACAGTTCACTCTTCTTATGGAAACCGTCTTTTACCACCGTGGCGTCAATATTCTCTTTGTTGACTTCAATAGGGGTTAACAGGCGAGCAGGCACGTCTTTCAGGCCGTTATTTAACGTTGCATCTGCTTTAGGCTGTTGGCCATTGCCCAGCTCAACGGCAATTTCAGCGGCCGTATTGGCAAGCTCGGTGATGGGTTTATAAACCGTCATGGTCTGGGTGCCCGCGATAATGCGTTTCACACCCGCAAGATCTGCATCCTGGCCGGAGATAGCGACTTTTCCGGCAAGCCCCTGCGCGCTCAGCGCCTGAATGGCGCCCCCCGCCGTGGCATCGTTAGAGGCTACCACCGCGTCGATTTTGTTATTGTTTGCGGTTAGCGCGTTTTCCATGATTTTCAGCGCGTTTTCCGGTAACCAGCCGTCAACCCACTGGTCGCCGACGACCTTAATTTTGCCCTCGTCGATATATGGCTTAAGCACTTTCATTTGCCCCTGGCGGAACAGCTTGGCGTTGTTATCCACCGGCGAGCCGCCCATCAGGAAATAATTTCCCTGCGGCACTTTAGCCACCAGGCTTTTAGCCTGTAATTCACCGACTTTCTCATTGTCGAACGAAATATAATAATCAATATCCGCATTATTAATCATGCGGTCATAGGCCAGAACTTTTATGCCTTCCTGTTTAGCTTCTTTCACCACGTTGCTTAATACCTGGCCGTTATATGGGATAATGACCAGCACATCGACGCCCCGGTTGATCATATTCTCGATTTGCGACATTTGCGTCTCTTCGTTGCCGTTAGCGGACTGAACGAACACCTCCGCACCGAGAGATTCCGCTTTTTTAACAAAGATATCGCGATCTTTTTGCCAGCGCTCCAGGCGTAAGTCGTCAATCGCCATGCCGATTTTGACCTCTTTGGCGTGCCCGGCAAAGCTTGCAAGCAGGAGAGTAGTGCAGAGCGTTAGGGTCAGGTTCTTTATCTTCATAATTATTAGGCCTTTTTGTAGGGTATGTGTAGCTGAGATAAAAGAAACGTTCACTGCTGAGACGCAGCAAATTTTTAACGTGGAAAGGCCTGCTGGCAATTACAGATTTTTATCTTCTCATTACGATATTTGGTTTATTTCTGAATTTATGACCGCGATCGGATTTTAAAAAGCGTAACCTATTAATTACATTTGATTCTGGAATATGCGCCGAAAAATAGTTTGTCTGCACATTATTTTGCGAGCCAGCGCACAGTTGTGCATTCTCTCAATAGCAGTGTGAAATAACGTAATTGAGCAACCCAAAATGTCTATTCACTATTACTCCAGAAGCAATACCACGCCGCATACCCTGATTATGGAGCTCAATATGCAAGCTTATTTCGACCAACTCGATCGCGTTCGTTTCGAAGGCACGAAAACGACCAATCCTTTAGCATTTCGTCATTACAACCCGGATGAGCTGGTGCTGGGTAAGCGCATGGAAGATCACTTGCGCTTTGCCGCCTGTTACTGGCACACCTTCTGCTGGAACGGTGCCGATATGTTCGGTGTGGGCGCTTTTGACCGCCCCTGGCAGCAGCCGGGCGAGGCCATCGAGCTGGCAAAGCGTAAAGCCGACGTCGCGTTCGAGTTCTTCCATAAGCTGAACGTGCCGTACTACTGTTTCCACGACGTGGACGTGTCGCCGGAAGGGGCGTCGCTGAAGGAGTATCTGAACAATTTTGCGCAGATGGTCGACGTGCTGGCTGAAAAACAGCAACAAAGCGGCGTGAAGCTGCTCTGGGGTACCGCTAACTGCTTTACTAACCCCCGCTACGGCGCGGGTGCGGCAACCAACCCGGACCCGGAAGTCTTTAGCTGGGCGGCTACTCAGGTCGTGACCGCAATGAACGCCACGCATCAGCTGGGTGGCGAGAACTACGTTCTCTGGGGCGGTCGCGAAGGCTATGAAACGCTGCTCAATACCGACCTGCGTCAGGAGCGCGAGCAGATTGGCCGCTTCATGCAGATGGTGGTGGATCACAAACACAAAATTGGCTTCCGCGGCACGCTGCTGATTGAGCCAAAACCGCAGGAGCCAACCAAGCATCAGTATGACTACGATGTCGCCACCGTGTATGGCTTCCTGAAGCAGTTTGGTCTGGAAAAAGAGATCAAAGTGAACATTGAGGCTAACCACGCCACCCTGGCGGGGCACTCCTTCCAT
This sequence comes from Callosobruchus maculatus, assembly GCA_951848785.1. NCBI lineage: Eukaryota > Metazoa > Arthropoda > Insecta > Coleoptera > Chrysomelidae > Callosobruchus > Callosobruchus maculatus. The sequence goes on from CATOUR010000276.1 coordinate 19,000, forward strand.
CACGAAATTGCCTCTGCGATTGCGCTGGGTATCTTCGGCTCGGTGGATGCGAACCGTGGCGACCCGCAGCTGGGCTGGGACACCGACCAGTTCCCGAACAGCGTGGAAGAGAATGCGCTGGTGATGTACGAAATCGTCAAAGCGGGCGGTTTCACCACAGGCGGCCTGAACTTCGACGCCAAAGTGCGTCGCCAGAGCACCGACAAATACGATCTGTTCTACGGCCATATTGGAGCGATGGACACCATGGCGCTGGCGCTGAAAGTGGCGGCCCGTATGATTGAAGACGGAGAGCTGGATAAGCGCGTGGCGAAGCGTTACAGCGGATGGAACAGTGAGCTGGGCCAGCAAATACTGAAAGGTCAGTTATCGCTTGCGGAGATCGCGAAGTACGCTGAACAGCATCAGCTGGCGCCGCAGCATCAGAGCGGACACCAGGAGCTGCTGGAAAACCTGGTTAACCACTATCTGTTCGATAAGTAAAAACACAGGCCCGGCTCGCCGCGCGCTGCCGGGCATTTCTGTCAAAGGAGTCACCGCAATGTATATCGGGATCGATCTTGGCACGTCGGGTGTGAAAGCCATCCTGTTAAGCGAGCAGGGCGAGGTAGTCGCAACGCAGACTGAAAAGCTACAGGTTTCACGCCCGCATCCGCTGTGGTCTGAGCAGGATCCGGAGCAGTGGTGGCAGGCGACGGATCGCGCATTGAAAGCGTTGGGCGAGCAGCACAGCCTGCGCGACGTGAAAGCGCTGGGCATTGCCGGGCAAATGCATGGCGCCACGCTGCTGGATAGCCAGCACCGCGTCCTGCGCCCGGCGATTCTCTGGAATGACGGGCGCTGTGCAGAAGAGTGCGCGCTGCTTGAAGAGCGCGTGCCCACGTCCCGCGACATCACCGGCAACCTGATGATGCCCGGCTTCACTGCCCCCAAATTACTGTGGGTGCAGCGCCATGAACCTGACGTTTTCCGTCAGGTGGCGAAGGTTCTGTTGCCAAAAGACTACCTGCGTTTTCGCATGACGGGGGATTTTGCCAGCGATATGTCTGACGCCGCCGGCACCCTGTGGCTCGACGTGGCAAAACGGGACTGGAGCGAGGCGATGCTCGATGCCTGCCATCTGACGCGCGAGCACATGCCTGCGCTGTTCGAAGGCAGTGAAATAACGGGCGCTTTGCAGCCATCCATTGCGGAACGCTGGAATATGCCGGCCGTGCCGGTTGTTGCCGGCGGTGGCGATAACGCGGCGGGTGCCGTGGGCGTAGGGATGGTGGACGCAGGGCAGGCCATGCTCTCACTCGGCACCTCTGGCGTCTATTTTGCCGTGAGTGACGGCTATCGAAGTAATCCTGAAAGTGCCGTACACAGCTTCTGCCACGCGCTGCCGGGAAAATGGCATCTGATGTCGGTGATGCTGAGCGCGGCGTCCTGCCTGGACTGGGCGGCGAAGCTCACCGGAATGGCGGACGTCCCTGCGCTTATCGCAGCGGCACAGCAGGCGGATGAAAATGCCGGTGCGGTCTGGTTTTTACCCTATCTTTCCGGCGAGCGGACACCGCACAACAATCCGGAAGCGAAAGGGGTATTCTTTGGTCTTACCCATCAGCACGGCCCGGCGGAGCTGGCGCGCGCGGTGCTTGAAGGTGTCGGTTATGCGCTGGCGGACGGAATGGATGTGGTGCATGACTGTGGCCTGAAGCCATCCAGCATTACGCTCATTGGGGGCGGTGCGCGCAGCAGCTACTGGCGGCAAATGCTTTGCGATATCAGCGGACTCACGCTGGACTACCGCACCGGGGGAGACGTCGGCCCTGCGCTCGGTGCGGCGCGACTGGCGCAAATTGCGCTTAACCCGGATAAGCCACTGAACCAGCTTTTGCCGCAGCTGCCGCTTGAACAGCAGCATCTTCCCGATGCGAAAAACCACGCCCGCTATGCCGAAAGACGGGACGTGTTCCGCAAAATCTATCAGCAGCTTTTGCCGCTAATGTCATAAACAGGAGCCGGGGGGCGCTAACGCTTACCCGGCCTGCCAGCCTTCAACCGGGTTAGCTCACAAACCTGCGCGTATCGATGCGTTGCAGCAGCATCGAGAGCAACAGGCTGATGGCCAGCGTGGCGGTAAAGATCCAGACAATATCCAGCACCGGCCAGCTCTTAAGCTCAACGCCGCGCGTACGCAGGGCGTGGATCGCCAGCGCGTGAAAACCGTAAATGCCCAGCGAGTGGCGTGAGATAAAACCCAGCACCGGAAGCGGACGTTCGTTCAGGATGTTTTTCACCAGGGTCAGCAGGGAAACCGCGCAGATAAAGACCATCGGACCGCAGTACAGATACCAGGTGTCGGCAAAGTTGCCGCGCCATTGCAGCTCGTGCAGCGTCCCGCGAGAGATAATAAACACGCTGGCGATAAACGCTGCCGCGCAAAGCCAGTTCATTCCCCGCTTTTGCGTGGCCATCATGCCAATGGCGCGCCCCAGCATGCCGTACAGCACGTAGTAGAACGTGTCGCCGTTGATATAGAGATTGACGGGCAGCCACTCAAAGCCCGCTATTTTCTGCGAGACGGTATTCGGGTTTGCCACAATCCCGATGACCACCATCAGCGCCAGCAGCATTTTACCGCTGACGTTTTTTACCTGAATTAACGGTGAAACCAGATAAATGACGATTATCGCGAAGAAAAACCACAGATGATAGAACACGGGCTTTTGCAGCAGGTTGGTCAGGGAAAGGCCGGCGTTAATTGAGGTGAACAGGGTAATGTAGAGCAGAGAAATGGCGCTGTAGAAAAGCAGACACGAGGCGATACGGATGAAATGTCTCGGCTGCGCGCTCCGCTCGCCAAAAAAGAGAAAACCGGAAATCATAAAGAACAGCGGGACGCTCACGCGGGAGGCCGAGTTCAGAATATTGGCGACATCCCAGTTAACGGGGCTGATACTGTGCGCGTTTGTGACATACCAGGTCGTCGTGTGGATCATCACCACCATCAGACAGGCTATTCCCCGCAGGTTATCAATCCAGTTAATTTTTGACTGCATCAGTTCCTCTGTATTCCTGATAAAGAAAGTGTGACTGCGTTTGGGTAAATCTTTTCCCTTGGAAAATTCTGAGTTTAGCCAGGCTATCTTGTAGGGAGCAGGCGAGATTCGCAGAATGAAGGACTTTACTCTATAAACGTATTGCTACTAAAAATAACAGCCACTGGCCAGGGCGGTAATAAAAATGATGATGAAGCGTGGGGCGTCACTCTTTCTGCTGCTTTTATTAGCGGGATGCAGTGCTTCTGAGGAGGCACCTGCACAAAAAGCGCAGCAGGGAAAAATCAGCCCGGAGCGCTCCCTGAACATGGAGCAGCTGTGTAAAGATCGGGCGGCTCACCGCTATAACGCCGATGCACAGAAAATAAACGTGACCGGCTTTGAGCGCTTTCAGGGCAGCTATGAGCTTAAAGGCTATACTGCACGTAAAGAGGGCTTTGTCTGCTCTTTTGATGCAGACGGCCAGTTTTTACATCTCTCAATGCGCTAAACTGCTCGCATAATCAGCAGCCAGAGCCCTTACAGGTTCTGGCTACGCGCCTTATTCCCCAATTTATCTTAAACAACCCCGTTTCGTACTGTATATCTTGCAGCCAGCGGGTATACTGATCCCTTCCATTTAAAACCACACGTATCCAGCACGAAATACTATGCAAAAGTTTGATACCAAGACCTTCCAGGGCCTGATCCTGACCTTACAGGATTACTGGGCTCGTCAGGGCTGCACCATTGTTCAACCTTTGGACATGGAAGTTGGCGCAGGCACCTCACACCCGATGACCAGCCTGCGCGCGTTAGGGCCAGAGCCAATGGCGACCGCCTACGTGCAGCCATCCCGTCGTCCGACCGATGGCCGTTACGGCGAAAACCCGAACCGTCTGCAGCACTACTATCAGTTCCAGGTGGTGATTAAGCCATCACCAGACAATATTCAGGAACTGTACCTCGGGTCACTGAAAGAGCTGGGTATGGATCCGACCATTCACGACATTCGTTTCGTGGAAGACAACTGGGAGAACCCAACGCTGGGTGCCTGGGGTCTGGGTTGGGAAGTGTGGCTGAACGGCATGGAAGTGACCCAGTTTACCTACTTCCAGCAGGTTGGCGGTCTGGAATGTAAGCCGATCACCGGTGAAATCACCTATGGTCTGGAACGTCTGGCAATGTACATTCAGGGCGTAGACAGCGTTTACGACCTGGTCTGGAGCGACGGCCCGCTGGGTAAAACCACCTACGGCGACGTGTTCCATCAGAACGAAGTGGAGCAATCCACCTATAACTTCGAATACGCGGACGTGGACTTCCTGTTCACCTGCTTTGAGCAGTACGAGAAAGAAGCGCAGCAGCTGCTGGCGCTGGAGACTCCGCTGCCGCTGCCTGCCTACGAGCGTATTCTGAAGGCCGCCCACAGCTTCAACCTGCTGGATGCCCGCAAAGCGATCTCCGTGACTGAACGTCAGCGCTACATTCTGCGTATTCGTACCCTGACCAAAGCCGTTGCAGAAGCTTACTACGCGTCCCGTGAAGCCCTTGGCTTCCCGATGTGCAACCGAAACAAATAAGAGGCGGCCATGTCTGAGAAAACTTTCCTGGTGGAAATCGGCACCGAAGAGCTGCCACCAAAAGCCCTGCGCAGCCTGGCTGAGTCTTTCGCTGCGAACGTCACTGCTGAGCTGGATAACGCCGGCCTGGCGCACGGTAAAATTGAGTGGTTTGCTGCCCCGCGTCGTCTGGCGCTGAAGGTGGCAAATCTGGCGGCATCCCAGCCGGATCGTGAAGTCGAAAAACGTGGCCCGGCGATTGCCCAGGCGTTCGACGCGGAAGGCAAGCCAAGCAAGGCGGCTGAAGGCTGGGCGCGCGGCTGCGGCATCACCGTTGACCAGGCCGAGCGTCTGACAACAGATAAAGGTGAATGGCTGCTGTATCGTGCCCATGTAAAAGGCGAAAGCGCAGAAGCGCTGCTGCCGAACATGATCGCGACCTCGCTGGCTAAGCTGCCGATTCCTAAGCTGATGCGCTGGGGCGCGTCTGACGTTCACTTCGTGCGTCCGGTTCACACCGTGACTCTGCTGCTGGGCGACACCTTTATTCCGGCAACCATTCTGGGCGTGGCGTCCGATCGCGTCATTCGCGGTCACCGCTTTATGGGCGAGCCAGAGTTCACCATCGACAATGCCGACCAGTATCCGCAGATCCTGCTGGAGCGCGGTAAGGTCATTGCTGACTACGAACAGCGTAAAGCCAAAATTAAAGCGGACGCAGAAGAAGCGGCGCGCAAGATTGGCGGAAACGCCGACCTGAGCGACAGCCTGCTGGAAGAAGTCACCTCTCTGGTTGAATGGCCAGTTGTGCTGACCGCGAAGTTCGAAGAGAAATTCCTCGCCGTTCCGGCAGAAGCGCTGGTGTACACCATGAAGGGTGACCAGAAGTACTTCCCGGTTTACGCCAACGACGGCAAGCTGCTGCCAAACTTCATCTTCGTCGCGAACATCGAATCCAAAGATCCGAGCCAGATTATCTCCGGTAACGAGAAAGTGGTGCGTCCGCGTCTGGCGGATGCCGAGTTCTTCTTCAATACCGACCGTAAAAAACGTCTGGAAGATAACCTGCCGCGTCTGCAAACCGTACTGTTCCAGCAGCAGCTGGGTACGCTGCGCGACAAGACCGACCGTATCGCGGAGCTGTCCGGCTGGATTGCCCGTGAAATTGGCGCGGACGTTAACCACGCCACCCGCGCGGGCCTGCTCTCCAAGTGTGACCTGATGACCAACATGGTGTTCGAATTTACCGACACCCAGGGCGTCATGGGCATGCACTACGCGCGTCACGATGGCGAAGCGGAAGATGTGGCGGTAGCCCTGAACGAGCAGTATCAGCCGCGCTTTGCCGGTGACGATCTGCCGTCTAACCCGGTTGCCTGCGCCGTGGCGATTGCCGATAAGATGGACACCCTGGCGGGTATCTTCGGTATCGGTCAGCATCCAAAAGGCGACAAAGACCCGTTCGCGCTGCGTCGTGCCGCGCTGGGCGTGCTGCGTATCATCGTTGAGAAGAACCTGAACCTCGATCTGCAAACGCTGACCGAAGAAGCGGTGCGTCTGTACGGCGACAAGCTGACCAATGCGAAGGTTGTGGATGATGTTATCGACTTTATGCTCGGTCGTTTCCGCGCGTGGTATCAGGACGAAGGCTACAGCGTCGATACCATTCAGGCGGTGCTGGCGCGTCGTCCAACCCGTCCGGCAGATTTCGATGCGCGAATGAAGGCGGTATCGCACTTCCGTACGCTGGAAGCGGCATCAGCCCTGGCCGCGGCCAACAAGCGCGTCTCGAACATCCTCGCGAAATCCGACGAGACGCTGAACGAGCGCGTAAACGCCGCGACGCTGAAAGAGCCGGAAGAGATCGCTCTGGCGATGCAGGTTGTCGTGCTGCGTGACAAGCTGGAACCGTACTTCGCGGAAGGCCGCTACCAGGAAGCGCTGGTGGAGCTGGCGGAGCTGCGTGACGTGATCGACGCCTTCTTCGAGAAAGTGATGGTGAACGTGGAAGATAAAGAGCTGCGTATTAACCGTCTCTCTATGCTTGAGAAGCTGCGTGAGCTGTTCCTGCGCGTGGCGGATATTTCGCTGCTGCAATAATGCAAAAAACCCGCCCCTGACAGGCGGGAAGAACGGCAACTAAACTCATGCCGGGCGGCAAAAACTGCCCGGCTTTTTTATTACACTCTCTCAAATACCGTTGCGATACCCTGACCCAATCCGATACACATTGTTGCCAGACCAAACTGGGCATCTTTGCGTTCCATCAGGTTAATCAGCGTGGTGCTGATGCGCGCCCCGGAGCAGCCCAGCGGGTGGCCGAGGGCAATCGCGCCGCCGTTGAGGTTAATCTTCTCGTCTACCTGATCCATCAGGCCCAGATCCTTAATGCACGGCAGGATCTGCGCGGCGAAGGCTTCGTTCATCTCAAACAGATCGATATCACTTGCGCTCAGCCCCGCTTTTTTCAACGCCAGTTTTGACGCCGGAACCGGACCGTAACCCATGATGGAAGGATCGCAGCCCACGACCGCCATCGAACGCACGCGGGCACGCGGGGTCAGGCCTAGCTCGCGGGCGCGGCTTTCGCTCATCACCAGCATTGCGGCGGCGCCGTCGGACAGGGCAGACGAGGTGCCCGCCGTTACCGTGCCGGTGACCGGATCAAATGCCGGACGCAGGGCAGAAAGCGCTTCGACCGTGGTTTCAGGACGGATCACTTCGTCGTAGCTGAACTGCTTCAGTACGCCGTCTGCGTCGTGGCCGCCGGTTGGGATAATCTCATTCTTAAACGCGCCGGACTGCGTGGCGGCCCAGGCGCGGGCGTGCGAGCGCGCGGCGAAGGCATCCTGCATTTCACGGCTGATGCCGTGCAGGCGGGAGAGCATCTCGGCGGTCAGGCCCATCATACCGGCGGCTTTCGCCACGTTGCGGCTCATGCCCGGGTGGAAATCGACCCCGTGGCTCATCGGCACGTGGCCCATATGCTCCACGCCGCCCACCAGACAGGCCTGCGCGTCGCCGGTCATGATCATGCGCGCCGCGTCGTGCAGGGCCTGCATTGACGAACCGCACAGGCGGTTAACGGTAACCGCCGGAACCGAATGCGGAATTTCTGCCAGCAGGGAGGCGTTACGGGCGATGTTAAAGCCCTGCTCCAGCGTGTGCTGGACGCAGCCCCAGTAGATATCGTCCAGCGCCGCAGGATCCAGCGCCGGGTTACGCGCCAGCAGGCTACGCATCAGGTGCGCGGAGAGATCTTCCGCACGCACGTTACGGAACGCGCCGCCTTTTGAACGGCCCATCGGGGTGCGAATCGCATCAACAATGACAACCTTTTCCATTGTGACTCCTTAAGCCGTTTTCAGCGCGCCAACCGGACGGGCTGGCTCGACTGCTGGATAGTAGGGTTCGTTATGGCGCGCTTTGTTACGCAGACCTTCCGGCACGTCATAAAGCGGGCCGAGGTGCTGATACTGCTGAGCCATATCGAGGTAGCGGGCGCTGCCGAGCGTATCCAGCCAGCGGAACGCGCCGCCGTGGAACGGCGGGAAGCCCAGACCGTACACCAGCGCCATATCCGCTTCTGCCGGGCTGGCGATAATGCCTTCTTCCAGACAGCGCACCACTTCGTTAATCATCGGGATCATCATGCGGGCGATGATTTCATCGTCGGTGAAGTCGCGTTTTGGCTGACTGACGTCGGCCAGCAGGCCATCCACCGCCGGATCTTCTTCTTTCTTCGGTTTGCCTTTGCTGTCTTCCTTATAACGCCAGAAGCCCAGGCCGTTTTTCTGACCAAAGCGGCTGGCATCGAACAGGGCGTCAATCGCGTCGCGATAGTCTTTCTGCATACGCTGCGGGAAGCCGGCAGCCATGACCGCCTGGGCGTGATGCGCGGTGTCGATCCCGACCACGTCCAGCAGGTAGGCCGGGCCCATCGGCCAGCCGAACCGTTTTTCCATCACTTTGTCGATGTTGCGGAAGTCCGCGCCGTCGCGCAGCAGCTGGCTGAAGCCGGCGAAGTACGGGAACAGCACGCGGTTAACGAAGAAGCCCGGGCAGTCGTTAACGACGATTGGCGTTTTGCCCATTTTGCTGGCCCACGCCACCACTTTGGCGATGGTGTCGTCAGAGGTTTTTTCCCCACGGATCACTTCGACCAGCGGCATACGGTGCACCGGGTTAAAGAAGTGCATCCCGCAGAAGTTTTCCGGACGCTTCAGCACGCTCGCCAGTTCGCTGATTGGAATGGTGGAGGTGTTGGAGGCCAGCACGGTTTCCGGACGAACCTTCCCTTCGGTTTCGGCCAGAACCGCTTTTTTAACGTTCGGGTTCTCGACGACCGCTTCAACCACCACGTCAACGCGATCGAAACCGCTGTATTCCAGCACGGGCTGAATGGTGGAGATCACGCCGGAGAGCTTCAGTCCGTCAATTTTGCCGCGCTCAAGCTGTTTATTCAGCAGCTTGGCCGCTTCGGTCATGCCCAGCGTCAGGGATTTTTCATTGATGTCTTTCATCACAACCGGCACGCCTTTCCAGGCGGACTGGTAAGCGATGCCGCCGCCCATAATGCCGGCGCCGAGCACCGCCGCGCGTTTTGGCGTCTCAACGTTTTTGGTCAGCTGTTTAGCCTTTCCCTTCACGAACTGATCGTTAAGGAAGATGCCGACCAGCGCGCGGGCTTCACTGGTGTGCGCCAGCGGGACAAAGCTCTGATTTTCAAGCTTCAGGGCTTCATCGCGACCCAGACGGGCTGCGGCTTCGATGGTTTTTACCGCCGTGATGGGCGCCGGGTAGTGTTTACCTGCCGTCTGCATCACCATGCCTTTGGCGATGGTAAAGCTCATGGTGGCTTCAATTTTACTTAGCTTCAGTGGCTCCAGCTTCGGCTGGCGTTTGGCTTTCCAGTCGAGGTCGCCGTTAATCGCCTGACGCAGAATGGCGACGGCACCGTCGACCAGTTTCTCAGGTTTGACGACGCCGTCCACCAGGCCGATTTTCTGCGCCTGCTCCGCGCCAACGTCTTTACCGGCGGCAATGATTTCCAGCGCGCTGTCTGCACCCAGCATGCGCGGCATACGCACGGAGCCGCCAAAGCCCGGCATAATGCCCAGTTTGGTCTCCGGCAGGCCGATGCGCAGGTCAGGGGTGGCCAGACGGTAATCAGTGGCTAACACACATTCGCAGCCGCCGCCCAGCGCGTAGCCGTTAACGGCGGAAATGGTCGGGACAGGCAGGTCTTCCAGACGATTAAAGACGCTGTTGGCGAAATGCAGCCACTGGCTCAGCTGTTCTTCCGGCACCATAAACAGCGACAGAAACTCGGTGATATCTGCACCAACGATAAAGGCCGCTTTGTTTGAGCGCAGCAGCAGCACTTTCAAATCTGATTGCTTTTCAAGTACATCCAGCGCCTGGCCAAGACTGGCCACCGTCGCGGTATCAAGCTTGTTCACTGAGCCGGGGGCATCGAACACCAGTTCGGCAATGCCATCTTCCAGCCAGTCTACGTACAGGGTGTCGCCTTTGTAGAGCATGTCGGTCTCCTGAATCCAGCAATTGGATCTGGTCATACCAGATGAGACGGAGTGTGGAATTTATGTTAATAAAATGCAAATTACTCATTAAGAAAATGCTGCGCTGATCACGGTCGGCGGAAATCACGCAGCCGGAGTGAGGTGTGCTAAGATGCGATGACTTGAGGTCAAAAAAACGAAAGGAAGAATGATGGACTCACTGGCTTCGCTCTATAAAAATCATATCGTTACCCTACAGGAACGTACCCGCGATGTACTGGCCCGCTTCAAGCTGGATGCCCTGCTGATCCACTCCGGCGAGCTGATGAATACGTTTCTTGATGACCACGCTTATCCCTTCAAGGTTAACCCGCAGTTTAAAGCCTGGGTGCCCGTCACGCAGGTTCCAAATTGCTGGCTGCTGGTGGATGGCGTGAACAAGCCGAAACTGTGGTTCTACCTGCCGGTGGATTACTGGCACAACGTGGAACCGCTGCCGACCTCTTTCTGGACTGAAGAAATTGACGTGATTGCGCTGCCGAAAGCGGACGGCATTGGCAGCCAGCTGCCAGCGGCGCGCGGCAACATCGGCTACATTGGCCCTGTGCCTGAACGCGCGCTTGGCCTGGATATCCCGGCCGATAAGCTCAACCCGAAAGGGGTGCTGGATTATCTGCATTACTATCGCGCTTATAAGACCGACTACGAGCTTTACTGCATGCGTGAAGCGCAAAAAACGGCGGTGAATGGCCACCGCGCGGCGCATGAGGCGTTCCAGTCAGGCATGAGCGAGTTCGATATCAACCTGGCGTACCTGACCGCGACCGGTCACCGCGATACCGACGTGCCTTACAGCAACATCGTGGCGCTCAACGAGCATGCCTCGGTTCTGCACTATACCAAACTGGATCACCAGGTTCCGTCTGAGATGCGCAGCTTCCTGCTTGACGCGGGTGCCGAGTACAACGGCTACGCGGCAGACCTCACCCGTACGTGGGCGGCGAATGCGGATACCGATTTTGCGCACCTGATTAAAGACGTGAACGATGAACAGCTGGCGCTGATCGGCACCATGAAAGCGGGTACCAGCTATGTGGATTACCATATCCAGTTCCATCAGCGCATCGCTAAACTGCTGCGCAAGCACCAGATTGTCAAAGACATGAGCGAAGAGGCGATGGTTGAGAACGATCTGACCGGGCCGTTTATGCCGCACGGTATCGGCCACCCGCTGGGTTTGCAGGTACACGACGTCGCGGGCTTTATGCAGGACGATACCGGTACGCACCTGGCGGCGCCGTCGAAATATCCTTACCTGCGCTGCACCCGCGTTCTGGCACCGCGCATGGTATTGACCATCGAGCCGGGCATCTACTTTATTGAATCTCTGCTGGCGCCGTGGCGTGAAGGGCAGTTCAGCAAGCACTTCAACTGGGAAAAAATTGAAGCGCTGAAGCCGTTTGGCGGCATTCGTATCGAAGATAACGTAGTTATCCATGAGAACAGCATCGAGAACATGACGCGAGATCTGAAGCTGGCCTGATGGAAAGCTGGCTGATACCGGCTGAGCCGGTCACTTTTGTTGAGGAAATCAAGAAAAGCCGCTTTATCACGCTGCTTGCGCATACCAGCGGCGTGGAGGCGGCAAAGGCGTTCGTCGAGTCCGTTCGCGCGCAGCACCCCGATGCCCGCCACCACTGCGTGGCGTGGGTAGCCGGGCCGCCGAACGACTCACAGCAGCTCGGGTTTTCTGACGACGGTGAACCGGCGGGCACGGCCGGAAAACCGATGCTCTCCCAGCTAATGGGCAGCGGCGTGGGCGAGATAACCGCCGTTGTGGTTCGCTACTACGGCGGCATTTTGTTAGGCACCGGTGGCCTGGTTAAAGCCTACGGTGGCGGAGTCCAGCAGGCGCTTAATCTTCTGACAACGACCCGCAAAACGCCGCTAACCGAATATACTTTGTTATGCGATTACGCCCAGCTTTCGGGTGTAGAAACACTGCTTAAACAGTTTAACGGCGTCATCGCGCACAGTGATTATCAGGCAATGGTGCAATTACGCGTGGCGCTTCCTCAGGCGGAACTGGCTGCTTTTTCAGCAAAACTCGCTGATTTTAGTCGCGGTTCATTGCAATTACTGCCGATTGAAGAATAATCCCCACCTCACAATTTTGAATACCTAAGGAAGCGGCAGAGATGCATTTTCGTGCCATTACCCGAATCGTTGGATTACTGGTCATACTTTTTTCCGGAACGATGATCATTCCCGGTCTGGTGGCGCTTATCTACCGGGACGGCGCGGGGCGTGCATTTACGCAAACCTTTTTTGTGGCGCTGACCATTGGCTCGCTGCTGTGGTGGCCAAACCGTCGTGAGAAAGGCGAGCTGAAAGCCCGGGAAGGTTTTCTGATTGTCGTCCTGTTCTGGACGGTGCTGGGCAGCGTCGGTGCGCTGCCGTTTATTTTCTCTGAACAACCGAATCTCACCATCACGGATGCGTTTTTTGAGTCGTTCTCCGGCTTAACGACCACCGGGGCCACCACGCTTGTAGGGCTGGACTCGCTCCCTCATGCGATCCTCTTTTACCGGCAGATGCTGCAGTGGTTCGGCGGTATGGGGATCATCGTCCTGGCGGTGGCTATTCTGCCTATTCTGGGCGTCGGCGGGATGCAGCTTTACCGGGCCGAAATGCCCGGCCCGCTAAAAGATAACAAAATGCGCCCGCGCATTGCGGAGACGGCGAAGACCCTGTGGCTTATTTATGTCCTGCTGACGGTGGCCTGTGCGCTGGCGCTGTGGTTTGCCGGGATGCCTGCTTTTGATGCTATCGGGCACAGCTTTGCGACTATCGCTATCGGCGGGTTCTCTACGCACGATGCCAGCGTAGGCTACTTCGACAGCCCGACGATCAATACCATCATTGCTATCTTCCTGCTGATCTCAGGCTGTAACTACGGTC
>CATOUR010000277.1:0-33623 GCA_951848785.1 Callosobruchus maculatus
GCTGGCGGAAAGAGGATCATTTCTGCATGTGTCCATCGTCATCGCGCATATACGTAACCTCTGCGAGTAACAGCTCCTGTGGTGCTACATCCAGGGTGGGAATATGTACAGGAACGAGAGTATTGGGCTCCCAGAGCTTCCCGGAGCTGTCACGCCAGCTGTCAGTTACTACACGTAACAAACGAGAACGGCCGTAGCGACGGTTCATTTCCCAATTGACACAATCAGTGGACATATCACGGGCAACCAGCGTACTTTCAACAATGATGATTCGCTTGCGATAACGCATTGACGCCGCGTCTGGGTCCCGCACATTTGCCAGCGTTACAGCGTCATAACCTGAGTCGCCAGCCTCACCAACCGGCGTAAAATTCATTGATACGCCGGTATAATCGGAAAATCGCTCGTCCATCGATTCTTCGTACCAGGCATACTCAACATTCACCCCCTCTTCGAGACCGCTGGCCGCTCGTTTATTACCAACGCGCGTCAGGAACAAATTGCCATCAGGAAGATCGTAATAGAGAAGACCAGCCCAGCGAGTGACCCTCTCTATAATCTCTTGGGGCGATTCTCCCCAGTTCAGCGTAAATTGTGGTACTGAGCGTATGCCGGTAACGTCAGTTGTTACATCAATGCCGTAAGGCTCAGCAAGGCGCTGTGCTATACCTAACGCATCAGCGTTACTGATTACGTTCGATGGCCATTCGGCGCTACAGTCAACGAGATCCTGGCACTTACTACGACCTGTAGACATGATTTCGTGTCTTCCTGGCGTCAGTGCTGGCGACCATTTGTCGATATAACCGGTCAATACCACATCCTGGCCCAGAATCACCCTACAGCTCTCACCGGCGCGCACACGTCGCTGGTTATTACTGCCAGGGTAAAGGTCAAGCAACCCAAGGCTGAATGACGATGGCAATCGCTCAATACTCCGGGTTACAGAAATGCGATCCCATCCCTGAATAGCAACACCATCGGTTTCAAGGATCAGCTCGTCATTATCTTTATCCATCGGTGGTCTCCACGCTAAGCGGCATAAACGCCGGATGAACAGGCCCAGCGGAGATCACAAGCGCATCTGATCTGGTCGCATCCTGCCAGATTCGATTAGACATGGTGAGGGACGGAAGAGACGCAGAGAAAGCCCAGGTAACGCGGGGGGCGTCCATTCCCTGTGAAAGCATGGACTGAGTGAAATTCTCTCGCATACTTTCAAGAGATATCCATAAATCATCGTGGCCATGTGCGCTGGCCATAAGACTCGCACTATCAAGAGCTGTAATCCCCCGATTAAATAGCTCCTGCGCAGCAATGGTTCCGGTAAGCGATGCTGAAACCGCAACACGGGAAAACATCGCGGCACTCATTATTTTCAGGTACGCCTTAAGCGCGCTGTAGACATTTTTACTGGTTGTATCGTTGTAGTAAGTTCCGTCAAACGCCGCATCTGACATCATCGACTCAAACAGCAACAGCTGATCCTGTTTAGAGGGAACGGCATCAGTAAGCGTTAACATCAATGACTGTACGGCATCTGGTACGGTGTCGATGTCACTCATGGCTGACAGCTCTGCAACAGACTTATCAATAGCGCTTCTGGCTCTGACAATTTGAATGTTTTTATCATTCACCAGCTGGTCATAATCCACCGCGCCGGTTGAGGGAGTAACTTTCCCTGTCAGTCCAGAAATACCACCACCAGCAGCACCGCTACAGTAGCGGCCAAACCGTAAATTACCGAGTGTCGAATTTAGCGAACTGGCAAGCGTTGTTGCTTCCTCAGCGGTGCTGGCCACAAAGTTTGACCAGAATTCCAGAGTGTTTTTTATTGTCGCGGCCGCATGCTTGATCGACAGAATTTCCCCTTTTACTTCAGCTATGACCGATGCCGCAGCGGTCGTCACAGTAGAAAACCAGCTTTGATCCATTACGCTACCGGATGGGTCGCCGGTTGTTAACGCGAACTCTTTCAACCCGCTTTCAAGAAACGTCAGAGTAAAACTGAAGCTTCGCCCCTGCTCTAATCCCTCCCTTAGCTTCAGGCCGCCATCCGGGACACTGACATTTAACTCTCCCAGCGTAGGATGAATCAGAGTCCCAGGGCCTTTCATCTCACACGCTGCAACCAGTGAATCACGTTGCGTGAAAACGTCACCGGCGTTGTAAATTCGGCTACCCTGAACAATAAAACCCTGCATCGTTATTCGCCGGGTTCCACGTCCAAGATCCTCAACCCAGACACGATCCCTCATGGGGTATTCGTGTACTGCCTGTCGACGGCCAAACTGACTTTCACCCTCGATAACAGCAAACGGAACCCCCCGAAAAGACGCAGGGTGTAGATTCTCCTCCCACTTCCAGCTTTCACCGCCTCCCTGAGTAAGATTGGCGAGAGCTGATCCAACTATCGTCATAGAGACCTCTCATTATGGAAATGTCATCGCAGTAGCTATTTTTCCGCCCGACCCTGTAAACTTTTTCCTGTCGCCGGTTTTCTCATTGATCAGCGTGAGCTCAATCTTCATCCCATTATCTTTGAGCGCGGTCGCAAAACTTTCCGTGAGCTCCTGCGTCGGAACTGGTGATGGAGGCGGTGATTGCGGCGTGATCAGTGGTAGTAACTGCGATGGAGAAAGTCTTTTCGGGTCTGCTGTTACCGGCGTTAAACTGGATTCTTCGCCTTTCTTTTGTGACGGTGTAACGAGCTGAGGTGGTGATTGTTTATTATCACTTTCCCGCCTGTCTGCTGTAACCAGCGGCGGTGGTTGCGCAAGGGGTTTCTCCTGCGCTACTGCTGTTTCCGGCCGGGTTTCTGACTCTGGCCGCTTCAATTCTGGCTGTTCAGAATTACCGGCTGCGCGGGTAATCAGGCGCTCTATTTGCGATGTACTCCACGGGTTATTTCCCTCACGCTCAAACAGCGCATGAAGAACACGCGAACGCTCACTAGGATCGGCAAGGTTGAGTTGCTGATCTGGCGCTTTATTCAACTCACGACTTGCCGCACGTATCATCTGCGCCGTGTCGTTTTCGTTATTGGGTGACGCAACGTTAATGATGCTGCTTAACGTTGTTAGCGGGATACCTTTTGCGGCCCGGGATTTGCCGCTGGCGTAAAGCTGCAATTGCCGGTCAGCGGCTAACAGACCTTCCTCTGGGGTAGAAAAAGCTGCAAAATTATCACTGGCTCTGGTTGCCCCACGCTGGCCAGCGTAGCGAAGATTCCAGGGATTATTGTTTCTAACCGATCGCGCGCGGGGATTAATGTTAGCTGACGGTGGTCGCTCATCTTCCACAGTCCGCCCTGGCGGCGCAGGAGAAACCATCAACAAATCACGTTGAAGCTGTTCCGCTGCATCAGTGGCACCATACCAACTGTTGTAACGGTCTTTAACTGCATCGGTCATAAACCCTGCGTCTACTGCTCCACGCTCACGCCGCGTCAGACTGTCGTATAGCTCTTTGTTGTTCTGCATCTTGCGCAGCTTTGCCGCGTCTTCGCTGCTGATAAATCCGAGCGCATGTGATAAGCCGGTAAAATCACCGTTGGTCATCAGGTCGCCAATTCCTTCCAGCCCGTCTTTCACTGAACCGTCAGACAATAGAGCGCCAGCAAGTTTCTGCTGAGTTCTCTTTTTAAAACCATCCCATGTTGCAGACAACTCGACCAACTGGCTGTTAAGGCTGACAAGAGCTGAGTTGGTTTCGGGATCAACTGTTAAACCAACCTCATCTGACTTGGCCAGAAGCTCCTTCAGATTTGCACCTTCTCGCAGTAGCTTTAATCCGTTCGCATCGAGACCCAGCGCGTCGGCTACCGTTTTCTGATTCTGAGGAGCCAGTTTTGGGAATATGGCCGCAAGGCTCTCCATCGTCTTAAGCACATTGGCCGTGCCATCTTCATTCCGCGCGATCGGCGCGTTGAGTTGCGCCATGACGGCCAGAACATTACTGTTACGCCCCTGTAGAGCATCATTAAATGTTTTGTACAGTCCCTCAACGCTGGATTGTGCCGATGCACTGTCTGAGCCAAGCAACCGGACAGCACCTGATAGCTGAGAAAAATCACGTACCGACATACCGGCATTCTTTGCGGCCACATCAAGAGAATAAGCGTCATCGGCGGCGGCGCTCATCGCACCACCTACAGCGGATATTCCTTTCACTGCGCCATAAGTCAGCGCACCAATCGCGCCAAACTTTGTGATCTTCCCTGCAAAATCCCCGGTCAACCCGGAGACCATTTTTAACGGAGGCACCATGTCACCGAACAATTGCACGTTATCTTTTGCGAGACGGCTCATGTTCTGAAATTGAGTGTTAAAGGCGGACAGCCCCTCCTCGGTTTCCTGGCCTCCCATTGTCAGTCCGTCACGGGCTTTCGCCAGCTCCGGCTGCAATATCTTTACCTGATCGTTAATTTGCTGAAGAACTTCTGACGCCCGGTCATCAGCTTTCAACTCAAAATCAAAGTTATTGTCCGCCATTTCCCGACCTTATATTGTTGATGCGCAGTCCCTGCCGATACCAGAACTGCAGTTTGCTCCATGAAAGAAGGGCCGCATCATGCGGCCCCCATCCCCAGAAGTACGTCACATCAGCTATTCTGTCTTCCCATTCTCCAAGGTCGGGAAATAATTCAAAAAACCCAGCAAATAAGCCTGCGCCTCTCTGTATTTTCGGATCGGCAGTTTTTTGATGGCCATGAGATCAACACCAGAAACAACAGAAATCAGCGTGGCCATCGCGTCAGCTTCATTAGTTTTTCTGGACTCTTTATAAAAATCAGAGACCTCAGCAAAAATTGGCTCACGGAGGGGAATCGACTGCCAGGACTCACTACCATTCAGGTTTGAAACTGCGGTTTCCAGCTCGATCGTCAGAGTATCTTCAAATTCCTGATCCATCTTAATTCTCCGTCACGTCCCGACCTTCCCAGGTCACTGTAAATACAGCCTCTTCACTATCAACCTCCTGAGAGTCAGTCGACCACAGACCATTACCGATAATGGTTTTCCCGTTGGCCAGCTGTGCGACGATATTTACGTTAGTCTGATTATTGTAATCAGCTACAGTCGTCCCCCCACTATCGCGCACCTCACAGCTGATTTGGCCCGGTATGTATTCTTCTTTATAACCATGCACCCCATCCATTCCGGTAAGCGTGGTACGCTTCTTTTTTGATGGCCGGTATTTAAATTTACCAGCAACCATGATCGTTAGACCGCCAACCGTTACAGAGGCGGTTCCAGCCAGAAGATCTGACATATTTACTCCTTAATTATTCTGTAACGGCGCTACGTGTCCGAAACTGGTTGAGAAGAGCAAGAATGCGGAGCTGGTTAGGCAATACGCCATCCCACAGCACATCAACGCGATTCGGGTTTTTACCGTTTTGCTCTACGATAAGCCCCTTCGCAAATCCTTCGGAATCCTGGACATAACCCGCATACTCCAGGGTCTTATAATCTGCGATAAGTTCAGCTTTGATGATGGAAGGTGTGACAATTGCCGAGCCGGTAGCAAAGCGCGTACCGTCTTTCACAAGCGCCATGCGGGCAAACTTCGACGTAATCTGGGTTCTCAGGTATCGGTTGTTGTACATGAGAAGGAAAAGCGTCTCTATCTGTAGATAGCTGTCATCTTCCGCGCCGTAATCATTGGTCTGATATGTGGTGATCATGTTCTCCAGACGGACGGTCCCATCATCATCAACTGTCAGCGTTGAAATGCCGCTGTGAAGCAAATTATTGCGTTCAATCAGCGTAAAGCGATCAGACTCAGGAGGAGCCATCACACCACTAACAGCCAACGTCTGAAGCGGGCGCATTGGTGAGTTCCTGAGACTTGGTGCAGCAGCACCGGCAATCGCAGCCGCCCAGACAAAATCAGGCGTTGGGGAATTAAACATTCCGGGCAGGGATTCGTGCTGATTATTACGCAACTCACCTTTTGCGGTCAGTTCACCGTATGTGCCTGAAGCGAATGCAAACACATGGCCATATAGCTGTTGAGACCAGTTCCAGCGGCCATCAGCATCGGAAAGAAACTCTTTCAGGCTATTAAGCGACGTAGTATCGCTATAGGCACTGATAACAAAATCAAATGCTTTATCACCCAGATTTGCCAGACCGTCATCCAGCGCTGGCGCACCAGCACCGCCGCTCAAATTTGTAAGCGAAATACTCAACCCCGGAGGAGTTGACTCACCGCCAGGCAATCCCAAAAGGTTCATTTGCAACTTAATGCTGTTTCCTGTTTCGCCGGCGTTTTTAGCAATTACGGTGATATCGCCGGTGCCGAGAGTCTGGACCGCTTTAACCGGAAGAGAACTGTTTTTGTTGATGGCCTGCGCCAGATACTCAGCAATATCTTCTGGTTTGTTGGTCGGACGGACCGCAACCTGAACCCTGACACCGCCAACATACAAAGAAATAACACCGGCTGCGGTGCTGGGTGAGGTCACGCTAATTGCACCACGAGCAGCGATCATATCGATAGGGCCAGAAGAGGAATCTGGTTCACCCGGATCGCTCAGCGGTAAGATATAGATATTGCCCGCAACATCGTTTTTCAGATAAGCCTGCATCATTAAATGCAGATGAGAGCCACGGCCGCAAAGATTCGCGACGGTCTCAGCTGAAGATACCGGCACGGGAACATTCGGTGTTTGTGTTGAATCAGGCAACATCTGACCAATCAACAATGTTCGCTGTGTAGCGTTTGCCGTGTTGGCGCGGGAGTTATCCAATTCAACGAAAAATAAAGGTGTCCGCAAGTTATCAGGGACGCTCGCAAATGGAATAGTCACTGTTTACCTCCCTGGGATTTTTGTACCAACACAACATCACCGTCACGAAGTCGGCGACGCCAAAAAGTATTGTCCGGCACTTCCACCGGTCTGTTTTCAGGCAACAGCTGGCCGTTATCCGGGTCGCGCAAAGCACGACCCGGAGTCAATGTGACTTTCACGAGATCACTCCTTCAGTGGGATCACTATCACCGGTTTTGGTGTCCCATCCGGCATGTCGACAGTGATTTTCATTTCATCAATAGGGGTAGGTGTTATAGGGTGGAAATCATCAGGGCCCTGGAAATACTCAGCGTCAATCTCGTAAGTGATCTGGCCTGTATGACCTTCGCCGTCCGCGCTAACTTCTAGTGCCGAACGGATGTTTTTTAGCTGTTGAGTGTTTTTGGTCAGCTCATAGCTGTTAACAATCGCCCGGTCTATTTGCTCACGTAGCGTTTCAAGATCCGCCTCTGCACGTATCGCACCATCCAGCTCATCACCATCAAACGCCTCGACACGACCACTAATTCGAATAGTGGTGATGGTGGTGAACTGAGGCACGTTGCGCCCCATAGAGTGCTTTTCGTCATATGGAGTCTGCACCAACAACACCGGGTAATCAGTCGATGATGTTGGCCAGTCTCTTGGCGAATAAACACGTTCATCGGCCATGGTCTGTCCCTTCAGAGAAGACACAACCAGGGCACGAATTGCCGCCGCGTTCATTTTTTTACCCGATTAAGAATTAGTTTTGTGCCGCCGTGGCTATCAGGTTGAACATCTGAAACCACATAAACACAACTTTCGCGATACAGAAAAAGTCTGTCGCCCCGGACAGGAGGTTTGCGAAAAATTGCATCACGTACCCCCAATACAGGACTGGTTGTATTTATGGTCGGGTCCCCATCGTCCAGAGGCTCCACATCTTGTGTGTAAGCTCTGTCGAAAATGCCGGATATGTCGTAAGGCTCACTTCCGTCACTTGGTCGCCAGTTAACCGCCTCAGCAAAAACTTTTTCCAGTGGTTTTAAAAGATGGCGATCCCAGTTAATCGCCATGGCCGGAGACCTTTTGAAGCAGGTCATCAAACCTTATTACTACCCCGCTTTTAATGAGAGGCTCGGCGTCTTCAGGGGCCATTTCCAGGCGATGAGTCGGAGGATATTTTTTCCCGTTGTAATACAACGTGCGGCCTTTGCAGACAACGACCCTGACTCCATCACTTTCTTCACTCTGATCGACGCCATCATGATTTGCCTCGTTTTCCTGATCATCACCGGTCAGAACCTCATCAGAGGCCCCCCCTTCCATTACTGCAAGGGCGGCTTTTTCTTCTTCAGAGAGAACAGTATCCGCCTCTGGGCTTTCTGCTTTTTGGGTTTTTCCTGCCATATCACACCACCGTTGCACAAAGGGCCGCATTAACACGACTTGGAATAACGATCGGGGCAGATTGCATCAACAAAATGCGCTGTGCTGGGTCATGTTCCAACCAGGTTTTTGGTGCATATGCCATCGGGCCATAGTTAAACGCAGGATCAATAATCATTCCGTAAGCCCGTGTTCCCATCAGTTCAGCCCCTGTCATCAGGACTGCACCATCTGGGATCATCGGCTCTTCCTGGTTGTTCAGTGGGTTAATAAACCAGTCGTTATATAACCACAGATCAAAATTACCCCAGCGACCTTTGTAAACAGCGCCTTTCTCGATTTGTGGCCCTGCATTGACCTGATTACCAAAAGGACTCAGTGCCGGGAAAGTGATAGCGTTATCTTTGATGGTGGTATCGAGTCGGAAAGCTCGCCAGGATTTGTTAGTGAAAACGAGATCGGTCGGCACAGAGCCGGACTTTTGCAAGATACGGGTCTGCCATTCCTCGATATCATCTGACGGTTTTGTGTTTGTCTGACCTGCAGGAACTGAGAGGGGCCATTTATCGCTACCGCTAAGCACAACTGTTAATTCACTGTCACGCCCAAAATCAACGATCGTTGTTTCAAAACCATCACCTTCAATAGTCACAGTGCCATTGACAAGCGCGCTGGCCGCCATCCACTCCTGACGGCGATTAAGGTTATCGATCTGGTCTTCCATTTCGAACTGAATGTTGAGCATCTCACGTTCTGCGGCAGTATATTCCCCACCGATACGCTCACCAATCTGACGGCGCACAGGTTTGCGTAAATCCGGTACACGTTTGTCTTTGATGTATGCCGGTTTAAACGTATTGGTCTGATAACGGCGACTCTCTACCATTCGCCCTTCCACCAACGGAGAACAAAATGGAGCCATACGGCGCAGACCCACATCAACATCAATAGAGACGAATTCTGTGTCACTGGTCACCACATTTCGAAAGTAACGATCGAGCAACCAGTTTTGCGCAGTCATCAGGTTAGGCACCACGCCAACCAGCGTCGCGGTGTCGAAAATATTCATGTTCTGTTCATTCATAATGAGGTCTTTCCCATAGATTCAGGATGTACGAAGCCCTGCCCGGCAGGGCAATCAAATGAGTAATAAAAGGGGTAAAAAAGAAGAGGTATTAGCTGCTGGGTACTTCCGGCTCAAGTGGAGCTGTGTCTACATCCTTCAGGAACAGGCTATATTTACGCATTTCTGTACGTAAAGCGGCAGGTTGCCACGAAGCATCTGCTGTAATGCGGTGAATATTAAACTCACCCATAAGATAAACACCCGCACGAACTTCACCGGAAGAGGCGTCAACGTTATCAACCAGAATCGCGCTGGGGTTCTGACTTCCATCGCTGGCCGTTTTCACACTTAACGTATATTCGCCACTGGCTTCCACCAGCCCCAGCACAGTCCCGCGCACATATTTAGCGCCAGCTGCAATAATGACGGTTTCCGTCACCAGTTGCAGAGGACCAGCGATTAACTGATCGGGAATAAAAGTATCCTGGCGGAACATTGGCCCCCAGGTATTTTGGCCAAACTGATTAACAGGCATTTATTTAACTCCCTTCGCACGGTTGTAAAGGCTGGTCATGATACCGGCTCGACCTTTGGCACTCCCGGAATCGGCCGGTTTCTCATCTCGACCCAGCTGGATTGTTTTGACGCTGGCCATACGCTCATCCAGCGACACACGAGTAGATTTTGCTGAGGACTGGACGGCAATACCGCCAGAAGACATGACCTTTATCGCCTGTGCAGAGCTCATACCAGTTTCGAATGCCAGGGCAGCAGCCAAAGCCGGATTGCCTGCCGCGTGTTGGCTACTAAAAATTCGGGCACAACGACGTCGTTCAGCGCGACGCCCCTGCTTTACTGCTTTGGCTTCTTTATCATCGTCGCCATCCTCAGCGCCCTCGTCATCTTCTTCATCTTCTGAGGCGTCTGGATCATTTTCATCATCAGAAGCTTCCGGGTCGTCGTTCTCGTCTTCTTCGGCGTCCGGGTCATCGTTTTCGTCTTCCGCTTTCCGAGCTTTAGCTTTCTTCGCCTTTTTATCGTCGTCCTCTTCTTCTGCATTTTCATCGCGGTTATCTTCATCCTCAGCCATGGCGCGACGGCCAAGAAGATGAGCAAAACGTGAAATTTTCGGCATTTTATACTCCTGCTATTTTCATCAGTTCATTAAACGCCGCATCCGGCGCGGCTACGGTATCAGCTAACCCTAACTGAACCCCATCAGGGGCCATAAAACAGGCTGCTTGAGTTTTTATAATCGCGTCTTTATCTATGCCACGATTACGAGAAACGGTACTCACAAACAGTCTTCCCATCGCATCAACTTCGTCCTGTAAAGAAGCCTGCGCGGCTTCACTCAGAGGAACGCATGAATTTGTCTCTGCTTTACGGTCACCGTAAGTGATGATTGTCACCTTCAGACCATCACTTTTGATTCTCTGCGACCAGTCCACATGCATGACGATCACACCAATTGAACCAACACCTCCGGTACGAGGAACAACTATCCGATCAGCAGCGCTCGCTATTGCATAGGCCGCTGAATAAGCGCATTCAGTTAAAATTGCATGTATCGGTTTCGTACCTCGCGCGTGGTAAATCTCGTCAACGAGATCAAAGCAACCGGCAACTTCACCACCGGGGGAATCAATATCCAGACAAATAGCTTTCACATCGGGATCAATAAGCGCTGATAAAAATGCGTGCCTGATACCGTCATAGCCTGTCATGCCGCTGTATGGTCGCAACGAGCCAAGTTTTTGGACTAATGTTCCGTGTATCGGAATAACGGCAATTCCTTCCAGGTTGTCATATCCATGATCCTCCCTGGCTGCCCGAGAGAAATTTTCGTCTTCATCAAAATCCCAAGCGCCAGCACGACTAATCTGGGTAATGCCAAATCGGTCAGACAGAGCCGCCATAACCACTTCAGCTTTCTGGGGATGCAGTGCCAGCGGAGTGTTGAAAAGTCGCTGGGCCAGATGGGGTAAATTCATTTCGTTTCCGGCTCCTTAATAGTGTCCTGAGCAA
Organism: Callosobruchus maculatus; assembly: GCA_951848785.1. Lineage (NCBI taxonomy): Eukaryota > Metazoa > Arthropoda > Insecta > Coleoptera > Chrysomelidae > Callosobruchus > Callosobruchus maculatus. The sequence continues at coordinate 11,265 of CATOUR010000277.1, forward strand.
ACTGATCGGCTTGCATCCATGAAGGAAGAGGAATCCCCCTCTCTTCACACGCTTGAATCTCGCTTTGTCGCTGATCAAGAACCTCTTCCCAGTCTTCACCGGCATTCTCTGCAAGTTCCATTTCTAGCGTGGACAGGCCAGCATCCAGCCCCAAAATTGCCCCTTTCTTCTCAGCTACTGGATCAACCCATCCTCGACCCGGCCCCATCCAGCGCGCCCGGGAGTAAGCAGCTCTCGCCGTGATGAAATCAGGAGCGCCAGCGGGTAAAGGCACCTCGCCAAGAAAGTGCAATTCTTCGGTGAAATTCATCAAAATAGGTTGAGCAAACCCTGTTGCAAAGTCATCGCGGCGGCGTGTAAGAGTCTTCCAGGCTTCCAGCATCGCGCCACGGGCTGAGGAATAATTCACATCAGACCAGTCTTGGGTAAGTTGCTGTGTTGAGATGCCTATCGCGGCGGCACAGTTGCGGAGTACAGCACTTTCAAACGCGGCGAAGTTGCTACTTGGGCGAGCCGCATTAACTGTCGTAATGTTCTCCCCTGGTGCCAGGATTGGTATACGGGAACCACTCTGCAGTGAAAGTCTACGGTCATTATGGAACTCTACTCGCAGATCCTGATAAGCCCCTAACGGAGTGTCGCCAGATGAATCCAGCGCGGCTTCTACCATCTGATCATCGTAAGGTGATGTGATGTAAGCGCCGAATACTGCGTTGAGTATCGCGGCCTCCAACTCACTCTGATCATACCGTGTCAGCATTTTCAGGCGCTGCACGATAGGGGCAAACAAGCTTGTTCCTCGATGTTGCCCTGCGCGTTCATTGTCAAAATCATGGATAACAATAGCCCTGCCCCAGGAGGTTTCGCGATCAACTCGCTCCCAGGTCATCGTTTTCTCGCCGCTCCACCAGTCCCCCATGTGGGCTTTGCGGATGTGGTACGCAACAGGGACATTATCATCGTCGATTTCCACCCCACCGCGAATATGGGGTAAGTCAAACTGTTGTTGCGGGTTACTGAGCCTGTCCGGGTCCACCAGCTGCACGGCTGTTGCATAACGTGCTTTTCCCGGAGCTATGCGCTCCGTTCTGTAATGCATAACGGCCAGCGCATCGCCATCAATCAGCTTGTGACGGAATCCGGTACGCAGCATCTGTGTTACCGTTTTTTTCCGCTCAACATCGCAATAACGATTAGGATCATCGGCCCAGGTTCGCCAGGCGGCATCTATTGCACGCCCGTACTCTTTGGCCCAGGTGGCATCAAAAGCTTTGATACCTGATATATGGCGTAACGCACGATAATCGGCACGGATCAACGGTCGGAAGCTGGCCCCTATCGCTGAGTCCAGTATTCGCGTAACGCTACCAGCGGCCCAACCGTCATTACGCACCATGTCTCTGACACGAGAAACGATACGGTCTCGATAGATATTGATCTCACTGTCAGGAGACCATAACCACGGCTGCCAGTTAACAAGGTGGTCACTAAATGAGTCGGCCGCGTCATAAGGTACGCGGCCGGAACCATTTAATGATTGTAATTTTGGACGAGGCGACGGGATCGGGTTGCCGTACTTATCCAGAATCTGAATCTGTTTCACCATCTGAACCTCGCCGGTCGACGTGGACGGCTAATCATTCCTAAATCAGCCTGTAACTGACGAATTAACATTCTAAGGTCTGACATGCTGGTTTGCTGGTAAGTCACAGAACGCGTCCCGTCGCCCTGTGTATATGAAAAAGTGACACCTTTTTCACCACTCATCAGGTCAAGTAATGCCTGCTGCGCGTTTGTCAGAGCCTGTTGTTTTTGCAAGCGGGTCATGCCCGCAAAAATACTTTCTGAAGGGTTATATCTGTACATGGAGATCCTTATGGGAGCATCTGAGAGAGACGGCGTTTTTCCGGTTTCCTGGATACAGGAATTACCGCGCCTGGTTCACTCAGATCTGTTTTCTCTTCGGCTTCTGCCGGTGGCGGTAATAATCGTTCAGGCTGTTTCTGAATGGCGTCAGCTAAGGCATTAAGTCGCAGCCCGTGATGCATAAGCCCCTTAAGAGCTGCATAGGAATAGACAAGGCAATCGAGCGCCTCATTCGCGCGCCCTGGCCGCAATTTCCAGACCCTGTATTTCTGGCCGCCTGAAATTTTAGTTTCCAGACTTTCCGACAAAAGCTGGCTGTAATAAGCGAGATCGAGAAATTCAGGGAAATGAATGTAAGCCGCTGCGGCCTGTCCAGGCTCAGGCGGATTAAGATGCAGACGATAGCGAATATCATCTTTTGCTGAGTTGACGCCAATAATGACCGGTTTAAACGTCGCTTTAGTACGTGAACTTACTTTACGCGTTGGCCAAACCGGGGAACGTTTACCCGCTACGGCAGACTCCCCTTTCACAGCCCATATACGGCGACCAATACGCTCTTTAGAAAACTCATAGACTTTGTTTGTATGATGACCACCTGAGTCATGGCAAACGGCTGCTAATGTGTAACCCCTCCCGTCAGCACGACGCCAAACCTGCTTAAGATAAGCATCAAGTCGCGCCCACGGTTCATCAGTTTCAAGGTCGCCCAGGATCATGTCATGAGCGACTATCCAACATTCCTCGTTGCGACCCCATGCAGTGACAGTGATCTCAAATCGATGGTCCTGCGTATCGACACCGGCGGTCAGAATAACGGCCCCATCAGGGACCTCAGCTGGCCAAATCTCAGCGCGGGATGCCAGGCTCCTCTCGCTTAACGCCATATCACCGGCATCTTCGTAAGGTTCGCCAAGAGTAGTATTTATAAACGTCTGTCGCATCAAAGGATCATCTTTGACACGCAACCACTCAGCAACCAGCTGTGGCCATGCTGCATTTGCATGCGGGCTGTACCCGGTCCAGATATGAAAGCCAGCATGACCGCGAAAAGGAGCCGTAGCCCGCCATTCGCCCTTTGTCAGCATCCCAGGCAAATCGTTGTGATAAATGACACATCCACTATGCCGACACAGATAATAGGTTGTTTCCGGGAGATTATTACCGCTACTATCCTTCTCCCATTTGATGCCATAGGGTTTATCTTTTCCGCCCCATTCCAGCACCTGATATTCGCCACAGTGAGGGCATGGCACAAAGAAGCGCCGTTGATCACTCTCCAGATAAGCTTTCTCAATACGGCTAATCCCCTTCACCGTTGGAGTTGACCCCAATACAATTTTTCTATTCCAGAAGGTCTCCGATCGCTTGGTTCCGAGTGCAATCTGATCACCTTCAGCACCGGCACCGCCAGCGGGATAACCATCAACCTCATCAAAGAGAATAATTCGGCATGTAATACGACGAAAGCCACCGGGGGAGTTAGCGCCAACAAGCGTCAGATTTGAACCATTATTGAACGTCTTCTTAAGGATCGTCTGGTTGCTTTTCTTGGCTTTTGGATCGCCGGTTATCGCTGCTAATACAGGCGTATCGCGCAGCATAGGTGATATTTCGGTTTTACTGTAATCCTCCGCATCCTCTACACGCGGCTGAACAACAAGAATCGGTGATGGGTCATGAGCGAGGTAATAACCAACAACATGATCGAGTATTTTTGTATAACCCACACGGGCAGACTTCATCACAGATACATACGTAACGGTCGGATCTGTGATGGCAACCATCATGCCATCCTGATAGGGATAAGAACGAAATTTACCCGTCTGGGCGCTGGTTTCACGTGATAACACCGCGTAGGTATTCGCCCATTGACTAAGCGACATTACCGGTGGCGGTTTTATAACCTCACGGGTTTTCCGTAGAGCGTCACTGAATCGTTGATGCGGGGCCATCCCTACTGTCAATGGAAAGCTCATTCAGCGCCTCGTAAATCAATTCCTGTAGCGCCGCTACAAAACCGACATCATCCGTGGTTAATGCCGTAGCCCGGAGGCGGGGACCGTGTTCAGGCGCAAGCGCGATCAATCGGGTTCGCATTCGTGCATATTCCTGCGCGACCTCATCGATCATGTCTTGCCAGGGTAATAACTTTCCCGCCTTTACTTCATAATCAAGCTGCGCAAGCAGAGCGAAATAATTTTCTTTGAACGTCAGGGCCTCGTCGCGGGTCATCGTTGCACCAAATTCGGAAAGCATCCTCTCCGCGACTTGCGCCGGTGATTCTTCAGCGGAAGTGTTACCCTTCTTCTTGTTACCCCGACCACCAGACGGCGTGTTACCCTTTTTGTTACCCTGGCTGCGTTTATTTGATTTTTTTTCGTCATGGGTAACAGATTTTCGATAACGATCAATCATGGCGTTTGACGCCTCAACATCGATCGCGTCACCGTCCAGAACCAGCCAGCCACGGGCTTTCCATGTCGTTACAGTCTTTCTGCTTACGCCATGTAATTTCGCAAACTCAGCCTGATTCATTTGTTACCTCAGCTGTTACCTGTTACCCAAATTTCAAAATTTCATAGCTAGTGAAACACCACGCGCGCGCAATGCCCGTGGTGTTTGACCTCCAGGAAGGACCCAAATCACTCTATCGATCCTCATACAGCGAGGGGATTCGTAGTGACAGGGGCATGGAGACAAAGTTTTTTAGGGATTTTCCGTGGCTCTCTGAGACCTCCTGCGCCCCTGGCAATCCTAGGCTAACCAACGTGGTATTCATGACTGCGACCTGCCTGTGAATTGCTTCCCGAATCATGGATCGGGTACGAGCAAAGCGACTCCTTGACGCGCTGTTAAAATACTGACGATTAACGGCAATCTCATACGAGAAGCTTTCTCCCACCTTCAGAAAGCGGGCTGTTTGGTTTAAACCAGTGTCATACGACGAGCTGACATGAATCACTCCATCAGATGAGTGCGACACCGTTACAGAAACACCTTCTCTTTGAACAGTAACCATATTAATCCTCAATCACTTCGCTGTGCGCATGGCCTCGGCCAGCGCCTTTTGAATTTCCTGCGGCAGCAGCGCCTTAGCCATTGTGTTTGCCCGCTCCATGTAACCAAGAACAGGTTGCACCGGCAGAGCGTCACCAAAACGAATAAGAAGCTTTGTTGACCCTCTCTTCACCTGTGGTCTTGCTGTGTTGGAGGATCGTTTCCTTCGCTTCTTGCTTCTCGACTTAGGCGCTTTTTTGCGTTGCCATACCCCGCTAACACCGTTTACTTTGCCAACAAATACATTCGGCTTGGATTTAAGCTGATCGAGCTTTCGTCGCGGTAAGTTGCCATATGTAGTGGCACACTGATACTGGCCACCTGATCGGAAGGTGATATTCTCACCTCCCCAACACCACAGGTGACCCAATGGCAAAACATTTCACGGCAGAATTTAAGCTCGAAGCAGCAAAACTGGTTGTCGACCACGGCTATACCTACGTTAAGGCCGCTGAAGCGGTTAATGTCAGCCATTCGGCAATCACCCGTTGGGTTAATAAGCTGCGACTTGAGCGCCAGGGTAAAACTCCCGCCGGGCTCCCTCTGACGCCCGAACAGCTCGAGCTGCGCGAAATGAAGAAAAAGGTTCAACGCCTTGAAATGGAGAACGAAATCCTAAAAAAGGCTACGGCGCTCTTAATGTCGGACGCACTCAACGGTTCACGGTAGTCGACAGGCTGAGAGCGCGATATTCGGTCGCTGTGTTGTGCCAGACTTTTGACGTCCATCGCAGCAGCTACAGGCACTGGCAGGCTTCAGCGAATGAGCCCGATGGCGAGCGTGTGGTCAGACGCAGCCAGGTCATGGAGGCCTGGAACGCCAGCGGCGGCTCTGCCGGCGCCCGAAGCATAGCTACCATCGTCAGCAGGGACTCTGGCGTCAAAATGGGGCGCTGGTTGGCCGGCAAGCTGATGAAAGAGCTGGATATCGCCAGTTGCCAGGTACCGGCACACAAATACAAACGCGGCGGAAACGAACACGTTGAAATACCGAACCATCTCGATCGTCAGTTCGCGGTTACCGCGCCGGACCAGGTCTGGTGCGGCGATGTGACCTATATCTGGACGGGTAAATGCTGGGCTTACCTGGCGGTGGTGCTGGACCTGTTCGCCCGTAAACCGGTAGGCTGGGCGATGTCGACGTCGCCGGACTCGGCACTGACGGTCAAAGCGTTGCAGATGGCCTGGGAGCTACGCGGTCGGCCAACAGGCGTAATGTTCCACAGCGACCAGGGCAGTCACTATACCAGCCGTAAATATCGGCAGGCCCTGTGGCGCTGTCGGATAAAGCAGAGTATGAGTCGCCGGGGTAACTGCTGGGATAACGCGCCTATGGAGCGGTTCTTCCGGAGCCTGAAGACAGAATGGGTGCCGACGAAGGGATACAACAGCTTCAGCGAGGCCCAGAGGGCGATAATCCGCTATATCACGAGTTATTACAGTGCCATCCGGCCTCACTGGTATAACGGCGGTCTGACGCCAAACGAATCTGAGCGACTGTACTACTTACAGTCTAATGCGGTGGCCAATATTAGTTGACCACTACAATATTTATTCAGGCGGATGTTTTTGGGGTTCAGCAGTGCTTTACCGCTGAGGTGATGAACACCACCTGTTTCGAACGGCCCAAGGTAAGCGGCTGCGGTATCCATCACGAAGACGCGGGCAACGAGGTTATTTTTTGTCGCGCCAGCTGACCGGACGGAATTAACCGTGAAAGGTGTTGGGTTAGACAGCCTACGCTGAATAGCGGTCTTCTGAGCATCGCGAATTTGCCGGGCGACACTCGTCATTGCACGCGCTGTAGCAAATGGGATCTGCTTCTTTATCGCCTCAAGCTTGCGGGATAAATCCTTCAGGTCAGCCATCTATCCCCCTCAGCCTCGGCAGAATGCATAGCTCCCTATGCCATCACGCCCTAACACACATTCAACCGCGTTGTGTTCAATGCAGTTAAAGCCATGCAGTGAAAACCACTCAATCAGGCCCTTATGCGTCCAATACCAAATGTGCTCATCTTTCCGGTAATGACGTGAAGACAGGACATGTTCAGCGCTGTTGAAGATCGGGACAGAAACAAACACCCATTTTTCAGCGTGACCTATCGCTATTTCTGGCCGGTCGATGTGTTCCAGGCTGTCCCAAAACGTCAAGGCCGGGTATCTGTCGCGGTACAAGTCAGCCCATTGGCCACGCTCTTTAAGCCACTCAACGCCCGCTGGGTTAACGTCATAGCCTTTTGTGTCTGGCCGTGCCTCTACAAACTGCCCTGCACCTATTCCAACATCCAATACAGGGCCGCTATAGTGACGAGCCACCAGCTGAATTCTCGCGGCCGTCAAAGCTTTTCCCATAGGAGTATCAGCCATTTGTTGATAACGCTGGAAATAGCTTTCGTCATACGGGCGATCGGCTTTAGGCACAGGAAAGCGCCCCATACCTAACTCCGGGAGCCAGACCAGACCTGTTTTTAACTCCTGGCTAAACGATGTCATACCGCCTCCGCTTTCTGGCGATGGCTGATACGCTCAATAAATGGTGATACTCGGGCACCAATATTACTTATCGTTTTATCGCAGTTGTGCCGCATTTCCTGGCAACGACAATAGTTGTCGGGATAGACAAACAGCGCATCGCTTAAATCGCTACAGCGCGGGTCTGTGACCTTCAGATGATGGTTGTTTCCACCATTGCCACCCTGCAAACAAATCATCGGCCGCTGATAAGCTATGGCCGCATGCATAATGACACAGGCACCTGTAACAACCAGATCGGCACGCTCCACCAGCGCTAACATCTGCCAGATGGTTAACTCCCCACGGTGGAATTTTTGATGTGCCAGCGGTTCAACATCAGGAATCCACTCAACACCAGGTTCAGTATCAGCAATGCTGATAACGTGCCAGCCGCGCAGCGCAAGCATACGAGCAACAGCGTCAACGTATTCATTCAGCGGACCGCGACTGGAGTTATGCCACTCTGTGCGCTCAATAGTGGGCCGGACGACAGCCACAGGCTTTCCGGGAGGAATACCCAGGAAAGGTAGATCGTAGTGAGGGAGATCCATTTTTGACGGAGGTACACCAAGTTGCTCTTCCATCGCGTCAAACACGCTGCCCCCGCGCAAATGGTCGTTGCCGTAAAAAACTCTCTTTCGGGGTATGCCGTGAGGCATTGGCTCAAACTTAATGTTGGTGCGATCTTCGTTCTTCTTCTGCGTGCGTAATATTGTGTACGAACGAACAAAGTGAAGGTTGGGAAGATCGGCGTAAAGCTCTGGTAATGGCGTTTTTAACCAGACCTCATGACCTTTGGCCACCAGCGATTTGATAAAGCAACGCTGATTGATATTGTCACCAATACCGTGCATTCCTTCGATATAGATTTTTTCAGGCATATAACGCAGTCTCAAAAGTAGAAATAGGGAAGCAGGTCAGCGCAGAACGGCGTGAGCAATTCAGGATTTCAACCTTATCCAGCAACGGCACCAGACGTGAAAACTCGACGTGCCATCTCGACACGCTGACGTTATCAGGGTTCTTTAATGCTGAAGGGTGATCACCGTGCCAGTGAGTTCCGGCCTCGATATCGCAGTCGTATCCAAGCAAGATGATGCGGCGCGCGCCCTGCTGCACTGCGAGCTGTATTGCGCGCTGACCTGAATTAAATGACTCATTGTCAGGGTGAGAGAAGAAATTCAGCCTATGGTGTATCGCTGCTGAGACGCTGCTCGTCCATAGTTCAGCTGACGTTTGAATCTCTCGATAGTGTTTCTCCCACCAGCTAAAGTCAGCGGCGTAGATGTACTGACAATCCGGGATAGCTTTAAAACTGGTGTTAACGGCGATGACGGGATGACCGGAATCACGTGCCAGCGTGCAATCATCAGCCGTCAGTGACGGTCCGCTGGCGATGCAGATGAACGTGGCCATCACTAAATGCCTGGCGAAACTTTCGCCTTATATTTATCAATCCGCTCGCGAATGACCGCCATGCATAGATAACAAAATAGCGATACCAGGACATAGCTCACTGCAGTAAACACCCAGCCGCCGAACGCAAGGAACGAGGCTCCCACAACAAGGCATATCCATCCCCATGCTCGCGTTATAAAGCCTTTTTTTTGAGCAAATTTCTCTAAGTTAGCAATAGTCTCGCTGTTGTCTTTCTCGTCTCGGTCATGCTCAATCCCAAATGCGATTAATAATTCCGCAATAGAACCAAATAAACCGAGCAAAATAATCACCCAGAATGCTAAGGCGGCTATGTTTAAAAGGCTGCTATTGCCTGTCATAGCAGCCCATACAAGCGCAGCCAAAAGCACATAATAAATGGCCTGTATAAAAAGCTTCTTCATTGCGTTTCCTTTAAGGTGTGAGCCTGTCGTACAGGAGTGCAGCCCGAGAGAGGTCGCCACCTTAGCAGCACCCCACAGGCTCACGTCTGAAAGACTCTCGTTGATGTTTGCGCGTACGATGCGCATAAAAAAGCCCCGCGATTGCGAGGCCCGGTCAGAATATGGTTGTGATACCTGCTACTGAATTTCTCCACTTTTCTGCACATCTTCAGCTTTCATCGCGTAAATGGGTGTTCCAGGGAGATCATTATCTTCAACGGCTTCGATATCATCTTCATCAAACCAGCGTTCCTGAGCGCGACCATCTTCGGCTTTGTAGTGAACCTGATACTGATTGCAGTGGTTGACGCTCTCAGCGCGGGATTTGATATGACCCATTTCGCCGCTGATCGACAACACAACGAACTGTTTAAGCTCGAACTTAAATTTATTCACGTTATTTCCTTTCTTTCGTCACTTCATCATAGGTTCGTTCGCAGGATTGTCCGGCGACATAACGCTCATCAGCCTCTTTTGCGAACTCTCCCGCCATTGCGTCAGCTTCGCCAAGCAGCTGGGCGAGCAATATTCCGGTCTCGGCTTTTGCCGCGCTTGCTGCTGCAAGGGCGGAAAGTTTGCCTGTTTCACTTCGTGCGAGCTGCCGCTGTAGTTCTTTGAGCTGCTGCTGCATCCCGTCACGAGCACGATCAGCAGCGTCAGCGGTAGCCTGTATTTTTGCCAGTTCTTCATCGGCTCTTTTCCGTTCATCATCTACAGCACGCTGGCGGCGCTGTTCTTTTCCCCGTTCGGCGATCTCCTGGTGTAGTGCGGCGGTTGAATCAGCCAGGTCACGCTGTAACCAGCGACCTCTCCAGTCAGCATCAGCGGAGCCAAAACCAGCGCTGTACGCCCGCCATAACAAAAAAACCACCAACAGCAGCGCCGCCAGTGGCTTCCAGTGTTTTGCGAAAAGAGACATATCAGGCCACCGTACCGCCATAGCTTTTGTATTTGGCGATCAGGTCGTCCATCTTATGCTCAGGCTGGCCATAACCAGCACCGGGGAGAGATGCCCAGATATTCCGGCATTTACTGATTGCAGAAGCAATGTTGCCAGCCTCAATATCAGGCAAAGCTTTACGCTCTTTGATGAGCTGAATCGCCCACTTATCCTGTGACTCAGGGCTAAAATCGGGCAAATGGAGAAGGACTTTGTAGTGAGCCCAATCCTTTAACATAAACTGATAACGCCCTGACGCGTTTGATGTCAGCCCTTTACTGTTGATCACCTTAGAACGCCGACCGTTATTAAACGGATGGTCAGAAAAATCCCTGAATAGTTCTGGTATACCATCAATGCCAGTAACGATTACGTCATAGCCATTACACTTTGTGGCGGGGCATGTCGATGTACCCTCTGACCATGCCAGAGCATCAAGGAACGCTTTGAGGTTTTTACTTATATTCAAAATTTGTCTCCTTTTGCTCCTGATGCATCATTACTTTCTCGTTTGAAAATCTTCATTACGTTGCCGCGCGAGTAAATAAGCGAAATGCAGAGCATTACGTTAATAATCGTCTCCGCCAGGTTCGCCTGTGTGTAACGACCTGTGGCGATAAGGATGGTGACGGAACCACATGCCACCAGCAGGACAAGCGCCATAACCCCACCAGCTACTCGATGTTTTGCCCCCTTCCGCTGGTATGTACCCAGCATCATGGCGCTGATGGCGCAAGCTATGGCGTCAGTCCACAAAATGCCCGTATTCCAGGGGAGTCCCTTAACAAATAAGACAAATTCATTTAGTTCCGTCATTGCTGCCCCCGGTCATCATCTGGAGTAAGCGAGTAAAGAAGATTTTTGGACTGATGCGCGTCAGGGAGATCAGGAGCGTTACGCCAATAGTTGCTGTCACCGCAGCACCTAACCAGGGCTCAACGATCACCCCGTCAGGAAGATACTGACCCAGAGCCTTTGACAGAATGCCGGTGGCCATATCGGCCCCCAGAATGCCGAGAAGGAACGAGATAAAAAACGCCGACACCTGTTTAAACCGGTTTAAATCCGGGGAAAAAATGACATAAACAGCCGCGCCAGCAAATGCGCCGATATAAACGCCAGCTGGCGTGTTAGCCAGCAACGTCGCAAATGACATGCTTGTGATTGCCACACCGTTAGTAGTCACTGAGGCCGTGGCCGTAGATACCATTCCCACATGGCCTCCTGAAAATTAGGTAATAAAAAACCCGCAACGTAAGCAGGTCATTTGTGTCGAGGCATGAAATATATCTTTATATATTTATATCAATCACCACACTCTCGCAGTGGCCAGCGCCGGTCACCCGGTAACATTTGAAGCTGCTTACGCGTTAACCGGGCGCTAACCGGTAACTCAGTGATGCTTTACGCTTCCTTTCCCTCACTACGCCGCCGTGGGAACCCGACCGTATTAACGCCGTCGTCACGCTGCCTGAATAGGCATCAAGATGCGGTCTATCCGCTTTAGTGCTTCACTGGAATCACTCCTCACCGTTGACGGTTTCAAATGCCAGGAGGTGTACTGGCTAATTCTGGGAAAATCACCGCACAGGGCAAAAGGTCCGAAAATTACGGCGATATCAAAAACGGTGATTTTTGGACCTTTTGCCCTGGGTGGGGATGATGTTGCGGGCGGCTCCAGCCAGCCCGACAACCCATAGAATGTTGTAACTATTTCATTAGGTTCTGGACGTAAGCCAGTAAACCCGAGTGTTACTTAATGCGCCCAGATGCGCACGGAGGCCACCACTACGGGGATAAATTTTCGCAAACTTTTCTTCCATTAACTGAGCATCATCCACCACGATCACCGTGGCACGACTTAGAGTCTCAAGGTCCCCGATCCTGACAATGGTTTGGGGAGTAAGCCCACGCTCTTTCATGAGCCATCGGCCTTGCTCTTCCGTTGTGGCCAACATCGCCAGCTCACCGGATTTACGCGCTGCCGTCAGAATTGAAATCGCTGTGGTTGTTACACATGTGCGCGCCATCATCGGAATATCAATAAACGTTGCGCCGGGGCTGGCCATCTTTGCACGGGTTTCCAGAACTTCGGTTATGACGCTCACCATGTCAGCACATTCACGCTCGAAATCCTCACCATCGATCGCGACCGCCCCATAGCAAGCCCCCCTAAATTGCTCTAACCGGCTCAGCAGCTGAGAATGTGTCAGTTTGTCCATTGATATTCCTACCCAATAAAAAGACCCACCAGCTGGGAACCGGTGGGCCTTTGCTTGTAACAAAGAAAAGTGAGATGGGAGCTCATATGTAAGGAGTTGCCACTTAACGCGAGTAGCCCCGGCTCTATTTTATCCGTGTTTATCGAGGGATTAGGCTTACCCCGTTTACGCGCATCGGACGGCCCGGCTTAAGATGGAATCACCTGGGAAAACTCGCGGGAAATGGATATAAACCGCGCCATCGTTTCAAATCGACATAACCGGCTGAGCCCTGACCTCTACTGAGTTCCATAACTGATAATTGAAATGAAATTCAGGACTCATGCGGTTATGTGATCCTTTAACGGGGATCAATCGACCTGTTTTTAAGCCTCACGGGGCATTCTTTAGACGCGGGCGGACGGTTCAACCGCGTTCTCCTGCCGTGACAGAGGGGCTTGTGTGGCATTACACCCCTATTGCTCTATGAATCTACCACTGCAACAGCCTTTAAAATTCGGTGTGCGTTTTGATAACCGGTATACGCTCTCCCACCGGGGCCAGGTAACGTTATCTGGCGCTACGGTTTTTATTTCTAACTTCGTTGGCTTGGCTGCCAATGCGGCGTGATTTTTACTGCCCGGTTCGCCACACGCTAACTAGCCGGGAGAGCGGGTTTGGTCTTTAACCGTACCGCTATTACCCACCAGCGTCACTTTAGGGCGCTGATAGCGTAATTCTGTTATAACGCTGTGACACCAGGGCGCTACCCCTGCTTACTTCCGGCCGCTCGGTTTTGGTCTTGGCGGTATGATGGCCGCTCAGCCGATTTCCGGTCTTCCTCCCGCTTGCGGTGCAGTACGCTTGTACACATCACAACGGTAAGAGCACTACGTTTGTCCAACCTGCCGCCGATCTGCCCGCCTGACTGTTTGACTAACTCACTACGTAGCCACGACTCAGGGCTATAAGGTTCTATGCGGGTTCCGGTGTAGTGTTCTTGCCGTTGCGCTGTTCGGGATCACCACTCAGGCGTATGGTCAACCTGGTGATCCGGTGTCCTTTCATGGTGTTAGACGTCCACCAGCCATACTTACCGCCGCGCCATTTCGCGGAGTCCACAGCACGCAACAGCAAATCTTAAAAACCGTCAAACTCATCAAAAGCTTTCATGCCTATCCTCTGAGGTCGCCGGTTACTGTTCCGGCTCGACCAGCGCGCAGCTGTCGAAGTAACAAATTGTGGTCCTGCCTTATTGGGCTTTGCGTTCGGCTGGAACATGTAGACTCCGCATCGCCCCTGGGTGTTCGTCACTATAAGCCCCCAGCGTCTTTGTTGCCGGTCTCTCCCGGCTGTCACGGCATATGCCTTCCGTCCTCGGCACACTTACCGGGCGAGTGTATATAGGCGTTCACCGATTCCGGTTACTACTCGTCGCACTCCCTCGGGCTTGTGTTGAATTGTGGCGGCCGCCCTTTCATGCGGCTGTAATGGCGTTTCCCCCCCGTCCCCATTCTGACGGTTCCCCCTGCATGATCCTGAACTCTGAAAACAGAATCACCGGGCTTTAGTCACCACAATCAAAAAGAGCGAACCTCTCACGTCTGGCACTGGTATTGGGTTTACCGCGCCTGTCCGCCAACATGCTGGCGGTCGTGCCACATCAGATCCAGTTTTTCACGCCCGCGCTCTTTGATTGTGGCGCTGTCTTTCCAGCTGTCAGCGCCTAAACTGCGGGTGACGCGTCCCCTACTCGATTACGCTCAAGTCGCCCAGCGGCCGTCTACTTCCGGCTGTCACTGCCGTCGAGAGTGCTGGCATCTCACCCGCGTTTTACGACACTGGCGGTCGGCGTACCGGTGATGGATACGCTCACCCTACAGATTACGCTCGGCGTCAGCGGCGGTCTTTCCCTGCTGTCATTCACTACACGGCGCAACTACGGTCCTGAAGCAAACCCACCTGAACACTGATTAACCACGTGAACTTAACAAACCTCGCCCCCGAGGACGGTTATCAATGCTCATGTGCGCTTTGCTCAACGCACCAACGCCACGTTATGAAAAAGACTATACCAAAGGGCCAAATTACACAACACGAATTGTAGTTTTTGATTCAATTTGAAACATAAAAACTACTATTCGTGCGCGAAATCAAAAAACTATGCGTCATTGCCAGTGAAAGGCTACTTTCGTGACGCGTCACAGTTATTTGGTTTTAAGGAGTAATTTATTGCGGCCGGTAGTCTGCCAGCATTGAGAATCACCGGCGCAGATGCACCCCGAGAGGTCCCCCGGCGCAGTTGCCTCGCACTTCTGACAATGCTGGGTCTTAATTCGCGCCAGCTGGCGCTTTAATCGGGCGTGGTCCTCCCGGATTAACAAAGATATGTACTCATTGAGATCATAAGGCTGGCGAAACAGACGGCGGCCAGCGGCGCTATCCTGCAACATGGCCAACTCTTCCGGCTCCAGCTTAATTCTCAGCTCAGTTAGCCCGCGCTCCTTGTCCCGCTTGCGCTGGGCGCGCTTACGTTCGGCGTCTGGAGTTCTCATGAGGGTTAGTCCACCGCTACTCTCACGTAAACCATACGGCCACATGCCACAATCATAAACTCACCATGGGAACCGCTTTCAGACTCATACGGTTGGCGGCTCAACTCAACACGGTATTGATCGTTATGGCGCTTGCGGAGTTCTCCGCCAATACAGTTCGCTATGTGCGTTACCTGCCGGTCATGCAAATCAGGGAATAACTCCCTCACCTGCGCAGTCATGCGGGCGTGATAGTCCGTCATCAGGTTTCCTTTTGGCGCTCTCGATATAAACACGTTGCACAGGTTAACAGTGCTCATTTCTGATACCCGGTGAATCACTTCCTGGATTACGTCCGACTGATTCACTGGCGGTAAATTCAATTCGGCGCGCTGGGCGTTTACCGCGTCGATCATGTAACTCAGTTGGGCGCGTTCGGTTAGGGTTATGCTGCAATTAATACGCATAGCTCACACCACCTTAACGGCGACCTGAGCAATATCACCGGCGCGCTCTATGGACTCTGTAACCCAACGCTTATACGTTGCCGGATAAAAGGTCTCATTCTTACCAGTACCGCCCCAGAATGCTTTACTGCTCGGGTCAGGTAATCTAACGCTGAGGGTCCGGGCTTCCAGTTCGGCTATGCGGGCCTGAGCGTCTGCATACGCTTCTAAAAGCACATCCACCAGCTCACCGGCCGCCAGCAGTTCCACCAGAGACGGTTTATATTCAACGTGGGTTACAGCGGGGTCCTGAACGTTGTAAACGTAGCAATCAAACGCCCCCATTAAGCGAGCGAAACCGCCGTGGCCATCAACTAAAACCTGCCAGGCACGTAACAAAAACATCTTCTCTTCACGGGATAACTCTGTGTTGACCAGCTCTTCAGCAATTGGACCGACCGTACTACAGTGCCAACGATCCGTAACGCGATCAGCAGCGTGATAAAGCTTCCACAACTGATTTAACTCATCGTCGCTGGGGCGAGCCTGTTTTATTGTATAGGTCGTCATTTCTCACCATTAGCCTCTGAAGAGGAATAAAAGAGCGGTATGTTGCTGTCCACCAGCTGATCGGCACTGATACTTGAATAACCACGCTCCTGGAGCAATCTGGCCTGTTCTGGGCTGATATATCCCATAGGCTTAGCATCCAGCCATGCCAGCGCAATACGCGCCAGTGCTAGCTCCTCTTCTAACTCTGCGCGTGTTTCAGCGAATACGTGATGTGTTACTGCATACTCCAGCGCCTTAATCTTCTCGTGCGCGCACTCACGCAACCGTTCTCTTGTAATAGTGCTCATAGTTTTATCTCCCGGCAGTTAAGGCTTGAGTTGCATATAACCGCTGTTTTATTTCCTCCGCTGGTGACCGTTACTGTGCCGTTGTCACATTGAACGGTAGTGACGTTATAGCTATCGGTCACTGCAACGCAGTGGGGGTTTTCGTCCGCCATTGCTGCAGGGATGACAAACATGGTGATGAGTGTCGCTATTCTAGTAATAGTGCTCATGGGTTAGTCCTCCCCATCAATGCGTTTGTATTCTGACCATATATTTGGGTAAGTACCCACCACCCGGCGCTGCAATTTCCCACGCTGTTCGAGCCGTTCGCAGCGATACATGGGACGATTGAACGGAAGGTGCTCAGCCCTGAACCAGCCGGAAGGGAGCCTGTTTAGCGCTTCAATGTCTGCGTTGGTCAAGATAGACATATCACTCTCCTTTTCCGGCTGCGGCAGCGCGTTCTGCGTCATACAGCCATGCATCTACCGGATTAAGCGAGTTTTCGATTGGCGTTCCACCTGATTGGTGCATCAGAGCTTTTGCGCGTAGAAATAGTTCCACCAGCTCTTCAGGCTCAGCAATCCGCCTCTCTGCAACTTCCAGTCTTCCTTCAAGATGATCGATATACTCTTTAAGAGCGTCCGCGCGGTGCTTACCCCACGGCTTAATAACGTCAAATCGTTTATCGCCCTGCACCCACTCGGTTTTATTGTGGAATTCAGTGAATGCAGTGCGGAATGATTCCAGGCTATCCAGATCATCCAGCAGCTCCAGCACTCGTTTCGCCAGCCAGTTCTTCTCTTCGTCACCGTATACGTTGTCGGCTATCTCTTTGAGGCGGCCGGTGCCAATGTCACCACCGTCAGCGCGGTACGAACGTTTGTCGATGTTGCTCATTTGGCGGCCTCACGTTTTTCAGCTTTCAGAATCATCCGGGTCCCGTCCTCCAGCTCCCAGCCTATTTCGCCACCTTCATCAATGACCATCTGCCAAACCAGCTGGGCGGCTTCGTTGGTAACATCGCGGCCGGGATCATTACCCACGCGCAAGCGCTGGCCGGGGCCGGTGTCGCGCATTTTGGCCAGCTGTATGGTTTTGGTCAGCGGGGAGTAACCCAGCTGTAATCGTGCGCTATTGACCGTCATTGGATTATTTCCTCTTTTCGATGTTTAACCGAACAATAATCACACCAATAATGCTGAATACCATGTGATCGAAATTTATAAGCATCCCGCTTACAGCGAGGACAATTAACTAACGCCCCGTTAGCCAATATTTCGGAACGAGACGGGATTGATACATCTTTGGTCATGGGTTAGCTCTCATTCGCTGCAATATGCCAATCATGCTGACCAGCGCTGTTATTGGCGCATGGCGGCTCAATCTTTGAATAACGCCCAGCCCACCAGTAATTACCGTTCTGATGTTCTGCCGTGCCACAAATCGCGCACACGTAAATTGAGCCGTCGCGTTGGTAATGGTGTCCGGGCGGGTTATTAATGCGATCCAGCGACGTTCTCACAGTCACCCTCTCGGTGGTTCCGGCGCTTGTCACCTAATGAATAACGCGCGTCAATCGGGTCAACGTCGTCTGAGTCGCCGTCATCTTCATCCCCGATGTAGTCACAGCAGACGCTACTGGCCATCGCTATACAGCAGGTGTTACAGCAGCGATAACCCATGATTTCACCGTCAAATTTATAGCGGGCTGACCGGTGCTCCTCGCCTTTGACGATCGGACCGGCGCAAATGTGACAGGTATAGTCACCACGGCTAATAACGATCTTATTGGTTAACTCACAGTCGTCAGGGGAGCCAAAGTCCCCCTGAAAGAGATCAAACTCTAACGCGTTTGATGATTGGTCCGGGGTTAGCTTATTGCTCATTATGCTGGCTCCGTTTGCGTTTATGCCGCATTCTTTCGGCGCTAATAGACGTCGGTTCTGTGCTGTTTCCGCCGATTAAAACAACAACAACAAGACCTAAAACCAACACAATAAAAAACGCGTTGAAGAGAAAACTAATCATTAATTTCCTCCTCATTGCTATCG
Source organism: Callosobruchus maculatus (assembly GCA_951848785.1). NCBI lineage: Eukaryota > Metazoa > Arthropoda > Insecta > Coleoptera > Chrysomelidae > Callosobruchus > Callosobruchus maculatus. The sequence continues at coordinate 29,600 of CATOUR010000277.1, forward strand.
AACGGCCAAAGAAAGCCACCGGCCACCAGCGTTATCACCCCATAAATCAGCCACGCGATAAAACAAACGATGGCCACATAAGCCCAAACGGCTAAAGTCATGATTTTCTCCCCGCGATGCGCTCGTTTAGCTTATGCCGCATCAATGCGGCACTATTTCCGGCGTTAGCCGGTATCAAACCAAAGTGCTCCCTGTATGCCTCCAGGCTACGGCGAGTGAGATACAACTCATGACGGTTATTTTTGGCTTCTTCCCTTAACTCGGTGAGTTGCTTTATCTGGGCGGCGATCGTGCGGTTTAACTCACGCTCTTTCTGTAACGAGGCGTCAGGGTCCCCAACGCGGCGGAACATGTAGGCCAGCATGTTCAATTCAGTGACGCGATCGGCTTCAAACTCCCAGGCATGTTCCAACCACGCGCCATTTCCATAATTAGGAGGGAGCTGGCAAACGATGTGACCGGCCATCGGTTTTACATGGCCACGCTTATTCACCCACAACAGGCCCCAGCCATACGGCAAGTCATCGAGGTTGATCAAACCCTCGGGGCACATGAAATAGCGATACACGCCCACACCACCAGCCTGACGATGAGGCTTTTTGCGATCGGCCAGAAAGTCAGAACGGCTTACCTTGACCTCCACCAACACACTCGCCGGACGCCAGCCCCAGGAATATCCCCACGCGTCACAACGCTCAGCTCCGCTTGTGTCGGATACCTCCTGGAATGCCACATGACAGCCGGGCCCCTTAGCGCTACGTGTGCGCAGCAACCATTTAACGGCGATGGCGTTTAACTCAGAGTGGGTCATTCTGTGACTCCATGTATGAGGCTATGAACGCTCTCGCCGCTTCCGCGTTGATGGCGTTTCCATAGGCGCGTAATCGTCCCATACGGCAGGGAGCGCCATTAGCCAACGGCTCAACGCCGGATTCAATTGGCCTCCATTTTCCGTCTCGACACCAGATCCAGTCAGCAGCGCGCCAAAAACCGTTAACCTGTAAGGGCCTGTAATCTGGGCCGTAACATCCAATCGCCCGGTGTACAGCTTCCCATTTCGTATCCTCCCCCCCAAATAGCCGCCTTTGTGATCGGTCGCTGTAGGAGTCGGCCAGGCCGCCAGTGCTGCAAAATCCTGTAGGTTGGGCTGTCTGCCCTTCTCCATTCGAGCTATTATTTTGATCGGGTCCTTGATAGCTGTTTTTACATTGCTCGCCGTTGGGGTTGGCCACCCAAAACAATCGCTGTCTGATGTGCGGAGCGCCGAGGCCCGCAGCGCACAAATCGACCGCCCCGCTGGCGTGGCCCGTTGCTTCCAGGTCAGTTTGTACAAGGTCGAACCAAGCAAGTCCGTCTTTACTCGCAACCTGCTCACCAAAGATGACACCAGGTCTACACTCGCTGATGAGGTGGAAGAACGCTGGCCATAAGTGCCGCTCATCGTCAAACCCAGCGCCTTTACCAGCCTGTGAGAAAGGCTGGCACGGGCAACTACCTGTCCAGACCGGTTTGTTATCCGGCCATCCGGCCAGACGCAAAGCATAGGACCAGACGCCAACACCGGCGAAAAAGTGACATTGAGTAAATTCGCGCAACTCATCGGGGATCACATCCTCAATACTTCTTTCGTCAACGACACCGGGGGCAATATGACCACCAGCAATCAGGTTGCGTAACCACTGGGCGGCGGTTGGGTTAATTTCGTTGTAATACGCTGTCACCGCGTCTCCCACTCCCCAACAGGGCGGGCGTTCTTACCCGTGTGACCGTAATAAATGCCGGAATCCAGCTTAATGAGTGCCTGTAGATTGTTTCTGAGCGCATCGGGTAACTGGCGATGGGTATAAAGCATCTGGCGGCGCTTTTCTGTGTATGCGTTACGGACTCTCATCAGCGGTCCCCTTCACATCGGGTACAGGTTCCACCGCTGTAAGGCCCGGCGTAATACTCAGCCTCAGTAATGAACCGGTCGCAGTCCGGGCACTGGTAACGCGGGGAAATATTGCGCTCCTTGGTGGGCTTACGGAGGGTGATATTTTTCCCCTCCAGCGCTGTGCTCAGGCTTACATCCTGACTGTCTACAGCGTACTTAATATGGGCGTCAGCGTAGTCTTTCGGCCACGGAATATCGGTCTCCCGTGCGGTGTTGTGCTGCAACGCTTCAAGCCGGGTAAAGGTCTGGGCTTTTCGGAGATCGGTCACATATCCCAAACCATTTTTACCCCACCATAGCAGGTCATTTCCCGAGTAATTACGGGAGTCCTGGAGGTAATACAATTCGTTGTTATCCATTGTCGAGGCCTCAACTATTGCATGATATATTTATATCAATATATATTGATATTTCTGATTACACTCCTATACCCAGATAGTCGGCCACGTGTTTTCTCGCTTTGGCCAGCTTCCGCTTATAGGTCCTTAAGGAGAGTCCGAGAGCGTGGGCCTTATCCAGCTGTTTCGTGGCACCGTCGAGGCTCTTTGGGACCCACGCTCCGTACTCAACCTCTAAAATTTTTGCTGCGCTGCCGTCAGTCATTCTCAGCGATATCACAGCGGCTTCTACGTCTGCCTCTAAGTCATACCGGGGGGCACCGCCGCCACCTGAGAACTGACAGCGAGTGACCATCATCATTTCCAGCATCGAGGCGAAACCGCTGCTTTCTGTTTTCCCGTTGAAGATCCAGCGCGCCCAAAGCTCAAGGCGACGCTCAAGGGAAAGTCCTCTTGTCTGGCGCATGTCTGGCCTTACTTAAAATTTTCCGGGATTTCTCCGGTGCTGAGATCAAAACCAATATTGTCTTTTACTGAGTCAGGGATGCGCTCCCATGCCATCGCGCACAACAACTCATCAGGCCCGTAAACAGCAGCAAAACGAGGACCATTGCTGGCTACAGGGTGGCGAACAGCAACCTGAACAGATCGACCATCAGGGGTAACGCCTCGGTGATGGGTGCTGCAAATGCCATAACCATGAAAATGACAACAGGGGTCGGTGCTTCCGTAATCGGGATCATGATGAAACTCAGTCCAGGCGGCCGGGTTCTCTATTTCGCGACCGTCGAGAATGCAAGGAATGCAGCCCACGTACTCAATACAGGCTTCTATATAGAGTTTTTCCTTTTGGGTGGGTTTTCGGCCGTTCATGCGCGGCCCTCTTTCATGTACTGGTTAAACTCACCAATAAGCGCCCGATATGCGTCACGGGCGCGAGCGTTCGTCGCCAGTTCGGCACGTGAGGTAATCCCACACAACCGGCGCAAACCTTCAGCGGCGGACGCTTTATCCGTCACAGGGCCGCATTGCTTGCTTTCAAGAAACTGGAAAAATTTAGGGTTCTGGCAAAAACGCACAGCCCCCAGGACGAATGGTTCAGCCACGTTCACGCCCTCCCCGATGCCGTTGGTAACATTCGGAAAAAGCCTCCAGCGGAGACATATAGACGCGGCGTTTTTCAAGCGTGGCCATCTTTGAAGGGGCCAGCGAAACGTAAAGAAAATCATCAGTAATCGGGATTTCACCGCTACCAAATATCCTCGGGAGGATGCCAGGCAACAGACAAAACACAGCGTGATAGCGCGCCAGATAGTTGTATTCAGTGACTGAATCAACGCCGGTAACAATGGTTACAGTGTCACCGTAATTACGTCCCAAAAGCGCGGTGTTTAAGTTGCGGTATTTTTTATTGGCGTCGCAGACATCAGAGCCGTTATCAACATGGCGGACTGAATACCCGGACAATTCCCTTACCAGCGTATCGACGATCGTTTGTTGTTGTACGCGGGAGGTCCCCAATAGAACGAGAATCATCATTGTTTCAGACTCCAAGGGCAGTATTTCGGGTTTCAGCGATAGTCCGATGAATAAGCAGAACATCACCGGCGTCAGCGCCGCTTTTTACCAGGTGTGCAACGGCCGCGCGAACCTCACGAACAGTCACGTGAGTGTGCGCCCAGCGTGCGGTAATTCTTTCGCCGTGAAGATTGCAACGTTCAGGAGGTAGCTCCAGTTCTTTGAAAAGTCGTTT
>CATOUR010000278.1:0-165009 GCA_951848785.1 Callosobruchus maculatus
GTGAGTCTGTGGTTTTTTGAATTGTTACCAGGGTTGCCACATTTTTCGGAGCCGTGTCGCATTCTTAACGGTAATTTGTCGCCCAAATGCGCAACCACCATTGCGATATGTCGCAAATAGGAAAAAATTCTCAACAAATGTTCTTAAATATGAAATTTACTTATTTTAGAAGTTATTTCATACGATTTTTTCTGCGAAATTGTCGCCCAAAGTAGCAGGCATGATTTTTGATGAGTTAGAATTTATTTATTCTGTTTTCTGTAGGTATTCATAATAAAATAATTTTATATTTATAATATTTATTTAATATAATTATTCACCGTATACGGTTATTTCCGTACAGTGAAAAAAAAAACAGTGAATGTAAAGCTGCGTACACATCTGAGCGCACATGACTTGAGAACACACACATTGAGCACGCACGCATATGTGTTAGTTTTAATTTTTACGTCGCGAATGGGACGCCCTCATTTGCATATTCGTGGGTAGGTACTCAAGTATGCTTTCAGATGTGTACGTAGTTAGTACGAGGCTCGCGCTAAAAGTCGCTCGTGAGTCTGCCCGCATGTCCTGAGATACGACGAATGGGGCGTCCACATTTGCATATTCGTGTGTACTCAAACCAAGTGCGCTCAAATGTGTACGCAGCTTAAAACATCGCCAGAGAGGCAGAAACTGTTTTTTGAACCTGCACACTTCCTTACTTGACCAAAAAGTCGATAGATTCTGAACATGTTATTCGTAAATTGTAAACTACTTTAATATAATAATATCTTTGTTTCATACAAAACCCTTTGGGCGCAACTTGCAAAATTGGAAATCGCCCAATTTGCGACTTGCGATATTTGTAAATTTCTAGTCGCATTTTAGATTCAAAAGTAGCCCAATTTGCGATAAATCGCCCAATCTGGCCACCCTGATTGTTACATATATTTATAGATGATGTTATCTCGACTTATTCACAAGAGCATGTCTATATGTCTCAAAGAATTCCTATTCGAATTCGTTGGTATGTCTGGTTTTCTAATTTTAATTTTTGTAAAACAATCATCCATACGTTTGGAGGGAAATATACACAAAAATTAAGATAAAAGTGTTACGATCTGGCAACATTGCACTAGGTGGGAGAGATGGCAACCTTGCGGCACCAGGCGGGAAAGACAGCGAGGATAGACTAGACATAGACAGCCGTCACCTGTCAAAAGGGACTTTCGATGATGGCGTTCTGACGTTAACACGTATTAAAGTATAACTATTTTTCCTCCAAATAAACCACTAAAAAGTACAGAGACTATAAATAATTAGCGACGAGAGACCAGAGACCATAGGGAGACCAGATTCACGCAACAAAAGTGTGCATTTTCCGTCCCTACAAACAACTTTTCGTTCTAAAAATTAGTTTTTAAGTTATAGCTCCTGAAAGTCAAATTATATTTATTATTTATGATTCGACACGCCGCGCCGTCTAAAAAGCAGTTACGGACGAAGTCGTCAGTGTTTGGCGTATCCAGGAACCGAAAACTGGATATTCACTGGTCGCGTGCTCTCCCACCACCCACTGTGCCTTCAATTTTCAATTGTTTTCGCACCTCCAAATAGATCAAGACTGTGACGGATCGCGATATATTTTTCATTTTTGATTCGGTTTTTATGGTTTGATCGGCGGATATCGGTAGTGCGTGATAAAGTAACTGTCCGCGAATCGTTCGAGTGCGTTCGTACGGTACGATGATTGTTTCTTTTTGTGAAAAAAGGAACTTTAGTGCAAGAAGTTTGGATCGGATCTTTGCAAGGATTTTGGACTGGGGCTGCAGCGCGGAAGGTAAGTCCGTGTTTTTTTTATTGTAAGATTTATAGATGATCTTATCTCGCCTTATTCACATGAATTGATACACCGTGACTCGTAAATTGAGGTAAATTAATTTAAATCAGATCAGGTTCCACGGCGTATTTTGCAAGTGTGTTTATTGTTTAATGGTCTCGCGTAGGAAAAGTAGTTCTCACTGATTTCATATTTTATCCGTGTTATACAATATATAGATGTTAATAATCTCGACTTATCGCAATAATTATTCATATGAATTAATTTGTATATAATCTGTGACTGCTACAATTAAATTTTTTTTTGATTTTTGATGAGGTAACGTTCCTCGGCGTATTTTGAGAGCATGTTTACGGCGCAGGCATAGGAAAAAGTAGATCCCACCGATTTTATCTACCAGTTACACTGAAATAAAACTAGTAAAGTTTGATTATATTATAAAAAATATACTTTATACTTTCTTCTCTTATGGTCATAATATGGCCTAAGGATTTATATGTACGTAATCTGAAGACAAATAAGAAATAGCACTGATAGCAGCACGATGCAGATTTTTAGGTTTAAATCATCGAGGTAGAATCCCAAGGAGACGCTATAAGGTTCAATTTCGCATAACAAAAACGGTAGCAGGAGCCGTGGCTAAGTGTGGTAACAATATGGACGCCTCGCCAGGGCCGGATTACTTTCTTATGCAAATAATTTTGAAAATTCATTACAATGATGATTTAAATATGAAGTATTGGGCTGATTTTTCAATCTAATGCGAAATTCATAGTTAAGTATATGAAAAAAAAAAAATAGGCTAGTATTATTGCTGCGATACGTTACATTTTATTGAGATAAAGATGACAAATGCGGTCCTGTACATTGTTATTTTTTTGCATACATACCTATGAAATGTAATTCCTGTCGATTTCTTCTTATCCATGCCATCTCTGCTAGAGCAACTATGATAAGCACATGAAACGATTATTTCCTTTATGAATTCACTAGAATATCACTTAAAAATAACTAAAAATCTCGGTAATAACACTCAAAAAAGCAAACACGAAATTGTCAAAGAAACGTCAGCAGTTTGACATAAGTGTCGAATCAATATGGCCAACTTGCACCTGCTTTCAGCCACGTTATCGCGCCTCCATGGAATTCTACCTCGATGGTTTAAATCGACCAATAGAATGGCTCATAAACTGCAGACGTGTTATAATACAATTATTATGTCTGTCCTACTAGGTACGTTTGCAGTTTACAACAAAAATCTGCATATACAAATTAATATTCCCATTCGTTTTACACAAAATGTCAATAAGTATCTCAGCTCAGCTCACTTAAAATAAAGACAGACACTTCACACATAAGAAGAAAGTCTCAATTGCGACAGGACTGATTATCTCTTCTCCCTCAAAAGTAACAATACCTCTGACTCTCTGACTGTCTGACTGTAGTTCTTTAAATTTTTCAGTAGCTATTAGCAAGATCGTGGAAAAAATACTGACAAATCATATCTTAATTTTCTGCCAGGTAAATTATGTTTAATAATTTGAGCAGATTTTTAATTCATTCTTCATTTTCTGCGATCTGGCTTATGGGTACTGAAGAACTTGTAGAACTCCAATCAGAGGTATCGGTTACTACTTTTTTATATCATTAAATGTGAAATTTTATTCCGAAGCTATTAAGCTGCCAGCAACGTTCGGTGGTAAATTTCCTTTCATTTCAAAATTCATGATGGCTTTATGAAGTATCAATCGTTTCCGTCGTACTCCATCTGCTTTTTGACCCTAGATGTGTTACCTCTGGTTATTTCTGGTTAGAGTTGATTTGTTGTAAGTCATTTTTATAACTTTGTCTCTTTGCTCTAGTTCCTCCATATCTATGTGCTAAGTTTAATATTTTCTTCCATCAGAACTGATTTTTGTTTATATTATACAGGGTGAGTCAAGCTCAACGCCTCGGACTCTTGTGACCAAACGATACCACTTTTCGAAAAATCGACTATACTAGTGTATGTAGGTCGAGTTGGACTACATTTTAAAAATAATGACATTTATATAGGGTGTCAAATAAAAGCGTGACATATCAAAGTTGTTTTTTAAATGGAACACCCTGTATATTATTGCATATTTAGATTCCCGGGTGCATTTTAGTGTGACTTTATGTATCACACATGGGACTTTAAGCGAACCGTTTAGGTGCAAATCACAATTTTGGGTATAGGTAGATGTCAGAAAAAAATTGAATATCGCAGCTATTATAAATCTTAGAGGGCTGTGACTTTGCCGTGTTACTAAGCATGAAATGTGTCAGCTTACGTTGGACGGACGAGTTCGAATTACATTTGTACTTGGAGAAATCGGTAGATCAATTAAGTAAACTCCAATCAAAGGTAACTTGATTTTTTTAAATAGGAATGCATAATTTTTTTATACCATCAAATGTGCAATTTGATAAGCTTTCTAATGATATGCGGTTGTAAATATCAATCTCTGGTAGTTTTGATTTAAATTCAAATTTTCAGTAAAACCGGTGCTTTTCACTTTTTTTTCACTCCTACCTATAAACAACTTAACAGGCCATGAAATATAAACAAAAAACTGTTCAGATGAAACGAAACAACTAACTTAGCAGATAGCTACGGACGAACTAAAGTAAAGGGACAAAGTTATAAAAATGACTTACAACAAGTCAATTTTAACCAGAAATAGCGGACATAACACATCTAAGGTCAAAAAGCAGCCGAAGTACGACAGAAATGGGTATTTTTCACAGCATACCGGCTACTACAATATTCTAAAGATTGACGATTCACAAAACCATTGTGAATTTCGAAATGAAAGGAAATCTACCACGTAATGTTGCTGGCAGTTTAATAGCTTCAAAATAAAATTTCAAATTTCATGATTTAAAAAAATAGTAACCGATACCTCTGACTGGAGTTCTGCAAATTTTTCAATACTCATAAGCAAGATCGCCGAAAATGAAGAATAAATTAAAAATCTGCTCAAATTATTAAACATAATTTACCTGACAGAAAATTAAAATATGATTTGTCAGTATTTCTTTTTTTGCGATCTTGCTAATAGATACTGAAAAATTTAATGAACGACAGTGAGAGGTATCATTACTTTTGACTTTGACGGAAATGACTACTGTTTTATACCGTTAAATGTGAAATTGCGTTCAGAAGATATTAGACTGACGGCAACGATCGCTGAAAGTTTTGCTTTCATTTCAAAGTGTTTAGTGATTTTGGAAATTTCTAATCTCTAGACATTGCAGTCGCTAGTAGGCTGTAAAAATTATCCATTTCTGTCGTACTCCAGCCTCTCTTTAACCTTAGACATGTTACCGCCGTTGTTTCTGGTTAGAGTTGATTTGTTGTGGGGAATTTTTATAATCTTGTTCTTTTACTCTAGTTCTGCTGGATCTTTTTGCTAAGTTAGTTGTTTTCTTCCATCTGAATACGATTTTGTTTATATTTCATGGCATGCTAGTTTGTTTATAGGTAGGGAAATTGAAAGACACTGATTTGATTGAAATCAAGAAATTTAATAAAAACTACCGTAGATTGATATTTACAACCTGATATAATTAGAAAGCCTATCAAATTGCACATTCGATCGTATAAAAAAAATTATGCATTCCCGTTTGAAAAAATCAAGTTAGCTTGGTTGAAGTTTCCTTAATTGATCTACCGGTTTCACCAAGTACAATTGTAATTCGAACTCGACCGTCTAACATAAGCTGATGCATTTTATGCTCAGTAACACGGCAAAGTCACAGCCCTCTAGGATTTATAATCGCTGCGATATTCAATTTTTTTTCTGACATCTGCCTATACCCAAAATTGTGATTTGCACCTAAACGGTTCACTTAAAGTCCCATGTGTGATACATAAAGTCACACTAAAATGCACCCAGTAATCTAAATATGCAATAATATACAGGGTGTTCCATTTAAAAAAACATAATTTTGATATGTCACGCTTTTATTAGACACCCTGTATAAAAGTAATTATTTTTAAAATGTAGCCCAACTCGACCTACATACAACTGCTAAGTTGATTTTTTGAAAAGTAGTATAGTTTGGTCACAAGAGTCCGAGGCGTTGAGCTTGACTCATCCTGTAGGTAGGAAGATTGAAAGACACCGGTTTGATTGAAAATTTGAAATAAAATCAAAACTACCAGAGATTGACATTTACAACCGTATATCATTAAAAAGGCTACTAAATTTTAAATTTGATTGTGTAAAAAATTATGCATTCCCATTTGAAAAAATCAAGTCTCTGATTGGAGTTTCCTTAATCGATCTACCGATTTCTCCAAGTACAAATGTAGTTCAAACTCGACCGTCTAAAATAAGCTCACGGATTTCATGCTTAGTGACACGGCAAAGTCACACCTCTCGATGTTTTATAATAGCTGCGATAATAATTTTTTTCTGGCATCTAATTGTACCAAAAATTGTGATTAGCACCTAAACGGTTTGATTTAAGTCATATGTGTCACACATCAAGTCACACTAAAATTGACTCGGGAATCTAACAATGCAATAACATACAGAGTGTTCCTTCTAAAAAAATTCATCACTTTGATGTCACGCTTTTATTAAACACCCTGTATAGAAGTCAATATTGTCAAAATGTAGTCAAACCCGGCCTACATACACTCGCAAAGTTATTTTTTTGAATAGTGGTATGCTTTGGTCACAAGAGTCTTCTGAGGCGTTGAGCTTGACTCATCATGTATATGAAAATATGAGCTACATGAATGTAAGTATATATTTTTCGCCCTATTATTTATTTTTTTGCGTGTAGAGATTCGATTTAGCTCTTCTGTAATTAAGTTAGTTCCCATCGTGATGATTTTACCATCCTGTGAGCTGTACCATGAGTTCAGTATGTTACTAAAATTAACTTGAACCTTAACGTGATGGTATAGGTACCTGGTACTTCAGAGAAATATGTAGACCACCCACGCAAACATTCAACAACGCCCATTAAAAATGCATGTACGTGCGGTAGTAAGAAACAATAACCCTGTTAGCAGCAGTTGTAACTACCCTTACATAAATTGTTTTGGGCGTGATACATATTGCAACAAAATTGAGGCCTCAAATATTTTACATACTTGGAAAACACTATAATGTGACATCAGCAATCATCGAGAGCAGTTCACAATTTTTAGTAAAATTTGTGCACATTTGTCTGTTGTTCTTAGCTGAACTGAAAGATCAATCTCTAAACAGCGAGCTATACAACTGTCCTAATAACAGTATAAATCAATTTATGGGGCATACAGATTATACAAGATTTGTGTAAGAATAGGCAATGATGAGGTAACATCCAAAAACTAGAGATGAGGGTTGGAACTCTAAAATCCAAAGATAGATTCATTTTTAATTGAACGACATTACAGATTACTCCCCAGTTAACTATGCACAGAAAAAAATACTGTTGCGCTTACAATTAACTGTTAGTATTTCCATCGCTTTAAATATATTTACAGTTGTTTCAAATCCATGTCTTTGAAAGAATTCAATCCTTATATTCGAAGTAATCACAGGTACGCCAATAAATTCAAAATAATTTTATATTCGTTCTAATGATACGTATAATCCTTCTAATACCAATAGTGACATATAATGCAATCAGAACATCCTTTTGTTTTCGAAATTTACCCTATGTTTCATTTAAGCAAAGCATACAATCTATTCGATGTACAAAAATTATTACTGCAACAGCAATTCGTGATAATTCATCTGATAAAAATTAATTTTGTTCAAAAAGGTAACTATTACGCGAACAATAACCCATGCTTTCAAAACATTGTCTATGCTGTTAAAGAAATTGCTAAGTAGTATTCGTAACAACATCATATTCGAATTCAATGACCCTTGTTGTTCGCTGAACTATAGTCAGTATTCGGCGGGACTGATGTCCCGATTCAATGAACGTAAAAATAAAGAACAGGAGGATCATCTTAGTGTTATTATCGGCGTCAACCCGCCAACATGGATGAGGTTGTTTCGTTGTGTTTCGTTGTGTTGGTTCTGTGTTAGCCGTTTTGTGTCATCTCGTGTTTTTGCATCAGCAATGTGTGATTTAAATGTGTCCAGTTATATATTAAATAGAGGACCTACTGAGAAATTGGGGCTTAGAAGAGCTTACACCCACATTTGAATGTAGGCATTTAGATTAGTCAGACAGTTATATTTCAGGTAAAAATGCAACAACTGGTGCAGGCTTATGTCTAATTCTTATATCATGCTCCTTATAACTTTATACAAAATCACACCATTAAACATCCAAATGAATCGATCAGCTGTCCTCGCAATAAAATCTGTTGTTCCAAGGAAAAGAAAGTAGTTTAGAATCAATTACCAAACACAGATTCGATTCAACGACAGGCTGCGATTGAATCATTTATTGGAATCCAATGACATCTTCTAGTTGAATCGACAATACGATATACCAACTATACACTTCCCATTGGATAAAACATCACTGTATTTGAAGAACGCTGAGTGTAACGTCCCACTGAATCCAAGCGTAAGTCGACAGATTTTTCTGTGTGTGGTTGGCTTACAAAATCAGTAGCTTAATCTACTATTGAACAACCGGCCCTTAAGGGCATAAGCAACTTAAACTGCTCTAATGTCATCATAAAAGTATGACCAAGACCAGAAAATTCATAAAAATGGATCCCTATCAATAACAGCTTCCTAACTGATACTGCATTTACAGATAGTAGTCTGGCTCTTTGATATGGTGCCTTTTAGATAATTCGTTAAATGTGCAAAAAAAGCAACCAAGCAAAGGTACCCCTTGTTAAAAAAGGACGAGTCAAGTAAAAGTTTTGATTCTCGATCAGAATAGGGTACTTGCAGAAAAAATATTATGTCGTTTACGCGTTCCTTAGAGCCTAGTTAGTAAGCATGACAAAATCACTTGTTTGGTTTTTTGGAATCGGCTGTGAGAGATATTCCAAAAATTATTTCAAATGCCGGAAAATGCCGCGCAAACAACCTCTGACGTCAGTGATATCCTATAGTGATGGGATGTAAAGTATTGATATTCGATATCGATAGCCAGTGCTAACCTAACATTTTGACATTAGTCATTATAACCACAAAACACAGTCACACACAAAAGCACAAAAGTCAAAAGAATCAAAGTTAGGCTATATTACTAATTCACTTTGTAGGGATGGGCTTGAATTAGATTCTACCTTTGGATTCATTCATCATGGGATGCGCCGAAGTAAAATGATCGCTTCGATTAGTTGCGAATCTCGGTCACAAACAGGATGCACTGTGATACCTGTCAGATATAAAAATGTATTGCAACGAAAATGCTAGTGGGTGAATTGCCTGTTTCAAATATGTTTAAGTATCAATAAATTGAGTCGCACTGTTGAAGAATTCAGATCATCTCTAGTTTCCAGTTGATTCTCACTGACCTGCGCTGTAGCAGTATCGATTGTCGATATCGATAAGATACCTGTGACGTCAGCCTTTGTTTTAAGTCACGTGGAAAAATTTGAATATATTCTTATTTTATTTTGCAAATATCTTTTTTTTGGCCATCAGTAAAATCATGTTTTTTGTTTCCTACTGCTTCTTGATATTATTTTCTTTACGCTATGTATACTCCCGAGACGATTTCACGACCTCTGCAAGTACCCCATTCTCAATCTGACTTTAGTTCCAAATTTTTCGTGTCAGAATACGAAATCGGAGGCAGTAGAAATTACGTACCGGAATGTTGTATCCCATAACTCTTAGAGAAAAATCTGCTGGTATTTTGACCCAGAAAAAATCGGTCGTCTGGCGCATACCACCAACAACGCCTTCATGGTGTTTATGTTTATTCGGTAAGGTGTACCATGACGCGCGATGGTAAACAAAGAACACGATCGACAAGTACCCAGCGAAAGGTGCATGGTTTAGGTACTGACCATACATACGCCGGTCGCTATAAATTGTACAATTAAACTTGCGGGCATATCGACCCATATTACCCTCCTACTCGCATTACCTATAGCTTGGTCGACTAAAGTCATGCCCTTACCCCAGCTTTAACAGAAAAATCTCATAAGATAATAAAACTTCTTCTTCTTTCATGTACCGTATCAGGTCCTCCTGACGTTGGCGATCACTATGGTTAGAGCGGATCTATCTTCCGCCATACGGAACAGTTGTGCTGCACTGCGTATTTCCGTCCATTCTCGTATATTACGGAGCCAAGATTGTTGTCGTCTCCCAGGTCCCCTTCGACCGTCGATTTTGCCTTTCAATATTAGTTGTAACAAATGATATTTTTTACCTCTTAGTACGTGGCCCAAATATGCAATTTTACCACACTTAATGGTGGTCAACAATTGTCTCTCTGTATTCGCCCTACGTAAGACTTCTGTGTTTGCAACATGGTCTATCCATGGAATGCGAAGCATTCTTCTGTGTAGCCACATCTCGAATGCTTCCAGGCGATTCATAGTTGATACTTTTAGAGTCCACGTTTCCATCGCATAAAGCAGTACCGACCATACATACCATCGAGTCATTTGTTGTCTCAATTTCAATTTCAAGCTGTTGTCACAAAGTAAAGATCGCATTCTGTTGAAACTAGCACGAGCCATCTCAATGCGACATTTAATTTCGAGATCCGGGTCCAAGTTCTCCTTGATTATGCTTCCGAGCATGGCCGGAGCATTGAAATATGGCAACACTGAATAGTCGGCCGAGCTTTTGTCATTAGTATAATTCTTCCCGAGTAAAAAATCAGATTGGAAGGTGATTTTTAATGTGTTTCTAATTATTTACCTGCACAAACGAAACTATAAAGATAAAAAGATGCCTGCAAAGTGTGTAGTACCAGGTTGCACTAGCAATTGTGCTTCCAATAAAGGACATACCAAACATAACCTTCCAGAGTAAAAAAGAAGAGTGGAAGGTGATTTTTAATGTTTTTCTAATTATTTACCTGCACAAACGAAAAAATAAAGGTAAAAAGATGCCTGCAAAGTGTGTAGTATCAGGTTGCAATAGCAATATTGGGCTTCCAATAAAGGACATACCAAACAAAACCTTCCAGAGTAACAAAGAAGAGTGGAAGGTGATTTTTAATATTTTTCTAATTATTTACCTGCACAAACGAAAAAATAAAGATAAAAAGATGCCTGCAAAGTGTGTAGTACCAGGTTGCAATAGCAATTGGGCTTCCAATAAAGGACATACCAAACATAACCTTCCGGAGTAAAAAAGAAGAGTGGAAGGTGATTTTTAATGTGTTTCTAATTATTTACCTGCACAAACAAAACTATAAAGATAAAAAGATGCCTGCAAGGTGTGTAGTACCAGGTTGCACTAGCAACTGTGCTTCCAATAAAGGACATAAACAGAAGTGGGTGAAAGGTATTCCTCGTAAGGGCTGGTTATATTTATAAGAATAAAGACTATAATTTACAAACATTTCAAAGGATAAGACCCATTTTAAAGCACGATGTGGTACCTACAATGTTTTCTGGACCTCCCAAATATGACAGAAAAATACAGGTAATAGAACTCATCGGGGCATGCATCTGGGCATACCTACGAAAAGATTTGATAGTGAAAGGGAATCAAGACCAGCAAGAATGGCTTCAAAGTGACCTAATAGTGAATTTTTCTAGCTCAAATGAAAATTTACAAAGTAAATTGAGTGTTAATTTAAGTGGAAGTGGAAGTGGCAGCAGGAAACATGTTGCGTTTATTTTTATTTTGTAGTGTTTGACTACGATGAACCAGACATCAGATGTAAGTGGTATTAGTAGTAGTAGTTCTAAAAAGTATTTTTCTTAATTTATCAACCGAGATGAACTCTTAATACATATAAAATGTAATAATTATTATTCTGAAACTATAGAACAATTTACGGTAACCGGACCACTATTTGACAGCTAAGCCACGTTGCCACATCTAAGGCTCCGGCCTAGTGTAGAGTCCGCCATGTTCCGAGATATTTAAATTGCTCGACTCGCTCAATTCAAGTTCCATCTAGTTGCAGGACTGCATCATCAAACGGTGAGCGACTAAAAACCATAAATTTAGTTTTTGAGACATTTATGTTTGAATCATAAGTTTTTCCTGTTACGTTGATATTAGTCAGAAGTTCCTGCAGTCCCCCGAGAGAATCCGACACGATGACTGTATCGTCTGCGTATCTTATTGTAGTCAAGGGTATTCCGTTTACTTTAACACCCAGATATTGTAAGTTGGCTAATACTTCTTTAAATATCTGATTGGAGTACAGATTAAGTAACAAGGGTGACAATATGCACGCTTGTCGTACTCCTCGTTGTATGTGTAATAATACTTAGGGCGCATGATTCGCGGACCCAGTGATTGCTCACTTCACGGTGTGTCGGAGTCCGGGCTGCACTTTTTTGTTTTTTTAATAATAATAGGCATTACACCAGAACCATTTACACCACATCTGCAACAGTTCGGCCTGGACGAAAGGTTACACAAAATATTCCAAAAGTCTGTAGTCCCGAAGACCTGTAATATTGTACGATCCTTCCTAAATTCAGGTCCGTAATAGTTCAGGTGTTGACTTGGCACAGCCCGTCAACATTTGTTGCTACCGCAGTCATGCGAGAGAAACTTGAAAGGTCAGGATAATAATAATCATTTATTTATCCGTAGACAAATTATTATTTGTGTAGGATTCGTCACTAACTAAACCTACTTATAAATAAATAGAAAATTATACAAAGACAGTATACTTACATAACAGTTGCACAGCGATTTGACACCAAACTGAACGAGACAATGAGGATGATTAGTGGCTGTCCAAAAACTACCCTCCTGCCTTGGCTGTAAGAATTGATGGTAATCTGTCTGGTCAAACTGCAACCAGAAAAGGAGTTCGTCAGGGATGTGTATCATCTCCGATGTTATTTAACATTAACTCTGTGATGAGACAGATATTAGACAACTGGAATGGTGGTATAATTATTAGCGGCAGCAAAATATCCAACTTAAGATTTGCTAACGATGCAACCCTTATTGCTACTTCTTAGGAAGAACTAGTAGCTCTATTAAGCACCTTAGAACAACATAGTGCAGCGTATGGTCTTGGTATTAACTACAATAATACCAAGGTTATGGTCGTAGATAGAGAGCATAACAATTATCGAGAAATAGGCCGCTGTGAAGTAGTTCAAAGTTTTGTGTACCTCGGTTCTTTGATCGACAATTCGGGTAGCTGTGAAAATGAGATTCGACGATTCATTCAACAGACACGTGTGGCCATGACAAGGCTTACTAAAATATGGCGTAACCATAACATCACTAAAGCTACAGAAATGTCGCTGGTTCAGTCTCTTGTGTTCTCCATATTTTTGTATGCATCGGAAACTTGGACTGTTAAAAAGTCAGATCGAGCTCGCATATAGATGCTTTTGAAATGTGGACATATACACAGAAGCGATAATTATGGAGAAACTTGTAGTTCAGGGTCATGCCCCGGGTGGGCAGAGCCGTGGCCGTCTCCCTACACGCTGGGTGGATACGAGGAAACAGTTGCTGGATATGAGTATGAAGAGCGCCACTGAACTGACTGTAAATAGCGAACGATGGCGAGCTACAGTTCTCAAAACTATTGATAATATTCGTGTCGGCAATACTCTAGCTCCGACTTAATGCATTTTACGAGTTCACAACATGTCCGTTAAGACACTGTGACTATGATGATCCCTTGGCTACCCGTTCTATGACATATCACTCCTCCTCATATCCGCAGACAGAATAAACTGGTGAAGGAATACAGCAAAATACTGTCCAATCCCCAGCTTCCACTGCATACTGATCTGGCTGATGCAGATCTTCGGAGGCTAAAGTCTAGAAATCCCCCATTACCAATGGCTCTTGTGAGATGGCTTTCAAGTTGTGAAGTTGATGAGCACTAAAGGAGAGACTGGGAGATCCAGAAGCCGGTTCTAGCTCCACCCGCTATGGACCCCACTTAAACCCTGGAATTGACTCGTTATGGTTAGAAAACCCTTAATCGAGTCAGAACATCACATGGCATCTATGACTCATTCTTCAGATGAAGGATATCCGAATCACCATCCTGTGACTGTGGGGAGTCCCGGCAGACTGTTCAACATATTGTCACCGAATGCCCGATGACCCCATATGCTTGAGAACAGTCGAATTTTTTCGAAGCCTCGAACTCTGTAGGGGACTGGATAAATGCTCTTAATTTTAAAATTTATTCGTTTTTGTCTGTCTTTAAATTCAATGTTTGTATCTTATTTTTATGACTTATTATCAATCCATATATGCAATAAATCCGCAAAAGTGTGGATTGGGTTTGTAGTGCTAGATCATTGATGTGAAGCAGAAACAGTGTAGGACCCAATACGGATCCCTGCGGAACACCAGCGTCGATGTTATGGAAGTAAAAGGAGAAGCCTTATACAACAACAGAGATTTTGCTACCTGAAAGGAAATCGGCTAGCCAACCGTAAAGTTTAACAGGGCTAACAGACCGTATAACGTAAGCTTGTTTAGGAGAGCCGCACTGAAAAAAACGTGGGTATTTTTACAAAACAATTACAAACACTATTGGAGCGAATTTACTATGTCATGTTGTAAAACCACAGTAAAGTTTAACAAAAATACAATAGTTTTGTAGATTTACTAAATTTTGTAGAAATGGTTGAGCATTTTACAGAAAAAATACACATAATTCATTTTTCACAAAATATTTGCAAAACTACAAAACTGTGTTGCATTTTTGTAAGACAAAATTACAAGATAATTGCCATTATACAAAATGTTTGTTGTTCTTTCGTAAATTTACAATTATTTTACAAAAATACTTCAATAATGTTAGTAAAATAATTGATTTCTTCGGTTGGTATCAATGGTAATTTGACTAAAACGCTTTATATGGCCACTTTCCCTCAGTACAGATTACGCGTTGCCGATGAAAGGTAGCACTGGCGGGCGAGAAGAATTGGCTTGTGCGAATAGATAAACAGCGGACGGGTCGTTATTTCATGGATTTTGTTCTGGAAGTGCCGGTATATAACGTGTAGTGCTGCTATTTGTGCTTGAAGTTTGAAGATTCATTGAATAAAATGAATACAAAGTGCATTTAAACAAGGTAAGCCGCCATCTTGGAAATATGGCCATCCAGTATACCAAACTTATTTAGGGATGCATTCAGTTTTATTTTTCTTTGATATGATATGGTTAATTAACGAAGTTTTCGAGTCTTAATACTTTACTTTAAACAATATTTTCTTTAATTTCAGATGAAGAAGATAAAAAGAAAATTTCCATTTACAATGAAAAAATCCAGCTCATCAATACAAGTTCCTTTGAAGAAGCAATAAAATTACTATTTGTCGTATATTTTAATTCTAACCGGATTAATCCAAAAAATGTTTCGGTAGCTTTGGTAATGACTCAAACATATTTTATTTAAGTGCATCTTGACTTTTTGTGAAAGTCAAGTCACATTCCCAATAGGAAAACAGTATTTCTTATATTAATAAACTGGCACGTTAACTAACTGTTTGCCAGGCCAACAAGCTGACATAATATGCTTTTTTGTCAGCCGATAAGACTGAAACAGTTGATTTTCTATTTTGTGTTTGTATAGAATTTTAATGTTGTTACCTTATTTTCATACATAAAATAAAAATATGTTTATAATGACAGCCTTTTCTTACAACCTATTATAATAGGTTTTTTGTAAGACTACAAAGTAATTTTATAAATTGAGGCAAAGTTACAAAATAAATCATTAAAGAATTTGTAATAAAACGTATACTGGTTTTACAATATAATCTAGTGATATTACAGGCAAATTATGTGAAACTACATATCTTACAAAATAGTTTTACAAAATATATATGTAAAAAACCAATATGACGTCCTCAAAATTGTGTAAAATCGCATATTAATTTTACAAATTATCATGTTATATCACAGACAAATGTTGTGATATTACAAAAATGCGTTTTTGCGAATTTACAATATTAGAAAATTGCTAAATGAAACTACAATTCTGATTTGCAATATCACTAACAAAATCGGTAGCACTAAATAGCCTACGATTTTGTTAGTAATTTTACAAAACAATTTTTAGAGTGCGTATTCCAAAGTCAACCCAATGCGTTTGATGATGCAGCAAAGTTGCAGTTAGAAAATTATGCAATTAATTCCTGTTTCTTCGACCAGACTACATGTGAAAATCGAAACCTCGCACCTTTCTCGAAATGATTTTTCCAACTGGATCGTCTGCGAATGCCGTTGTTGTCGCTG
Source organism: Callosobruchus maculatus (assembly GCA_951848785.1). Lineage (NCBI taxonomy): Eukaryota > Metazoa > Arthropoda > Insecta > Coleoptera > Chrysomelidae > Callosobruchus > Callosobruchus maculatus. Next base: position 16,147 of record CATOUR010000278.1, read on the forward strand.
TTGTGGAAAAAATGACGTTGCTACGTGACGTGTGCCAAGTGCAAGTGCGATTTATATCTACCTTGACCTTGGCCAAGAAATTTTTATCCCGTTTTGTTTGTTGCCCTTTATTTATCGGATTTGTTTTATGGCTCATTGTTCAGTGCATTTCTACTAAGCGACGAATCATTTGCGTATGTTTGCTCATACAGGTATAACAAAGCATTAATGTGACCTTGAACTGGATAGGTGCAAGTTGTATTTGCTCATATCTAAATTGAGGAACATCAAAAAATGGATCTAAAGCTGATCCAACCAACTACATACCTATAGATCTGCTCTCTGTGATCAGTAAGGTGATGGAGAAATAAGTCATGAAATACGTTGAGCTCCATCACTCAGTAATGTGTAAGTGGCAAAGCATATCGAACAAGACCACTGATGTCGGACAGTGGACGAAACGACTAACACCGTCGATAACAGAATGGGAGAAATGCAGTCATCGGCAGACGTCCTATTTCCTAACGCAGGCACTGTCTGGGCACGGGCCTCTTCGAGTATATAGGAAACGGATAGGACGGGTGATGGACGAAAGATGCTTGCACTGCGAGGCGGAAGATACGGCCGAGCATGCCCTGTTTCTGTGCGATCGATGGGGGGCGTACAGACAGGAGGCAAGTCAAAAACTGGATGGGGAGCTGACCCCAGAGACTATGGTCCCGCTGATGTTGTCCAGCGCAGAGGCATGGACCATCATACATGAGATGGTCAACAAAATACTCTCTGTAAAGGAGAAAGAGGAGCGCCTTCAAGGATAAATGAGGATTGGAAGTTATTCATAAATGGGTCTTAATCATTACCTCATCTTGCACTGCGAAGAATATCGTTCACGGTGATGCCTGGTGCAGATGGAGATATAACATCAGAGGTAAGGAAGAGGGAACGGGTTTTAGCCGGTCGGGCCGTGATGACATGTCGGATGGACGTGGTTGCGTCCATTGGACATGTGATCAGAGGACTCAAGCTGGTTCAACGTCGGGCGGGCAGACTCTCTCTCACACTTCCGGGTGTGTGAGTGTTTTTTGTCCTTGCGATCAAGCCGATTTCCTAACCCTCTATAATAAAAAAAAATCACTCAGTAATGTAGATTCTGACTTCAAAGATCAACTGATGACCTCCTAGCTTACTTTATACATGTGTGGGGCAAACTGATCCAGTCATTTGGCGAGGCTCACGTCGCGTCGTTGCTCTCGGTATTTCAAAGGCATTCGATCAACTGTGGCATGTAGCTCTCCTAAACAAGCTTCTGTTCTATGCACTCCCTGTTAAGCTTTGCGGTTGACTCGTATACTTACCCTGAAGTCAAACAATCTCTGCCGTGGCAGACGGTTTCTCTTCTTCCTTCCATAACATCAACGCTGGGGTTCCGCAGGGATCGCTATTGGCTCTAGTATTGTTTCTGCTTCACATAAATGGTCTATTCTCTAGCACTACAAACCCAATCCACGGTTTTGCGAAGGGTAGTACCACAGCATAATAAACGACCAGCATAATATCTCTGAGGATTTCCTATATAAAAATGGTTCCCAAAAAATTTTACCTTGGGAGGGTTTATGGATGATTTTACCGCTGTGAAGTTTGAGTAGAGATTCGAAAATAAAAATATCAAGACCGGTACCAATATTATTCTATTATTTCTAGCCAAATAGGCGCGTTTGGTTCGTACAGAGAATTTTGTACAACTGATTACAGTCCTCAATAATTATACAGGGTTATTCACGTTATTCGACACGGAGCATTATGGCTAAAGTATTTGATAAAAAAGAAAATAATAATTTCGGATGGATAGAGACCCATAAAGGCTACATTATAAAAATAGTTTCATGTTATACAGGGTGTCCCAAAAGCACGAAATGTATCAAAGCTATGTTTTCTTAAATGGAACACCCCGTATATGATTGCATATTCAGATTCCTTGAAGAATTCTATTGTGACTTTATGTATCATACATGGGACTTAAAGCGAACCGTTTAGGTGTAAATCACCATTTTCGGTATAAGTAGATATCAGGAAAAAATTGAATATCGCAGAGATTATAAAATTTGGAAGGCTGTGACTTTGCCGTATTACTAAGCATAAAATGCGTCAGCTTTGATGAGACTGTCAAATTTAAATTACGTTTATGCTTGGAGAAATCGGTCGATGAATTAAGGAAACTTCGATCAGAGATAACTTGATTTTTTCAAATGGGAATGCCTAATTTTTTTTATACGGTTAAAAGTAGAATTTGATAACCTTTCTAATGATATAAGGTTGTGCATATCAATCTCTAGTAGTTTTCATTTAATTTTAAATTTTAAAACAAATCGGCGTTTTTGAATTTGCCTGCCTATAACCAACGTAGCAGGCCATGAAATATAAACAAAAACCTGTTCAGGTAGAAGAAAACAACTAACTTAGCTGAAAAATACACACGAACTAGACTAAAGGGACAAGATTATAAAAATTACTCACAACAAACAAAGTCTAACCAGAAATAACGGCGGTAACATATCTTTGGTCAAAGAGAAGCTGGAGTATGGCAGAAATGGATTTTTTCACGACCTACTAGCTACTGCAATGTACTAGAGATTGGCAATTTCCAAAACCATTAAAAATTTTTAAATAAAGTAAAAACTACTAGATAATGTTGTAAGCAGTGTATTATTTTCATAATAAAATTTCACATTTAATGATATAAAACTCAAAACTCAAGTCAAAAGTACCTCTGACTGATGTTTTGAAAATTCAGTACCTATTAGCAAGGTCGCAGGAAATGAAGAATGAATTAAAATTTGTTCAAATTATAAAACATAACCGAGAACATAACTTAAATGGCAGAAAATTTAAATCTGATTTGTCAGTATTCCTTTTTTGCAATATTGCTAATAGATGTTGAAAAATAGAAGGGCGCCAGTCACAGGTATCGACTTCGACGCAAATTAGTACTTTTTTACACCATTACATATGATTGATAGTTGCGTGCTGGAGCAACAGTCGCTGGTTGTTTCTGTTTCATATGAGGGTTTTTGATGGCCTTGAAAATTTTTAACCTCTAGTAAATTACGGTAGCCAGTAGACAGTAAAAATATCTATTACTGCCATACTCCAGCTTCTCTTTGACCTTAGAGATGTTGTCGCAGTTGTTTCTGGGAGAGTTGATTTGTTGTAAGGAATTTTTATAATCTTGTCCCTTTAGTCTAGTTAGTGTGTATTTTTCAGCTAAGTTAGTTGTTTTCTTCTAGCTGAACAGATTTTTGTTTATATTTCATGGCCTGCTGTGTTGCTTATAGGTAGGAAAATTGAAAATCGCCGATTTGTTTGAAAATTTAAAATTAAATGAAAACTACGAGAGATTGATATTCACAACCTTATATCATTAGAAAGCTTATCAAATTCTACGTTTAACCCTACAAAAAAAATTAGGCATTCCCATTTGAAAAAATCAAGTTATCGCTGATCGAAGTTTCCTTAATTCATCGACCGATTTCTCCAAGCATAAACGTAATTTAAATTTGACAGTCTCATCAAAGCTGATGCATTTTATGCTTAGTAATACGGCAAAGTCACAGCCTTCCATATTTTGTAATCTCTGCGATATTCAATTTTTTCCTTATATCTACTTATACCGAAAATGGCGATTTACACCTTAACGGTTTGCTTTAGGTACCATGTATGATACATAAAGTCACACTAGAATTTACCAGGGAATCTGAATATGCAATAATATATGGGGCGTTCCATGAAAAAAACCTTAACTTTGATACATTTCGTGTTTTTGGGACACCCTGTATAACATGATAATATTTTTAAAATGTAGCCTTTATGGGTCTCTATCCATCCCAAATTATTATTTTCTTTTTTATCAAATACTTTAGCCATAATGCTCCGTGTCGAATAACGTGAATAACCCTGTATAATTATCTTCGATACCGATACAAAAGTATTAATACCAGCTTGGAATGCCTCAAAAAGTATCGATGACAAAAATACTTGATATTAGTGCAGAAGTATCGTGTAAAGTGGGGATGCGCGTGTAATTTCCGCCATCTTGAGCTATTGTGCTGGTTGTTTACTATGCTGTGGTAGTACTTTGCATGCAAGCATGATGACCAACAGACCAGTCTATCTCTGTGGTCGAGCTGAAACGAAGAAGACTGGCAGCAGCTGCTTCATTTTTAAATGTTTTGGAAACCATTACCGCTTGGGGGATCAATACTATGATAAAATGTAATGCTTTTAAGACTTACAATTGTACACTATCAAGTAGCAAGTACCTAAGCCATCACCCGGATCAGGTGTATCGCAATACCCAAATCAAATAGTGCAACTTCATGTAAGGATAATCGTCTTGTTAGTTTAATGAGCCACTTCCTAAAAATTCTTCTCCAAATCCTACATACAAGACTCCACAAAAAATGTGAGGAGGTAAGTGGAAGTAGTCAGTTTGGACTCAAGAGTGGGTTTGGAACCAGAGAAGCTGTATTTCTCCAAAAATTAGTACAGAATTTTCGAGACCAAAGAAAAGATGTCTCCAGGTGTTTCAGCAATTATAAGAAATCAGTTGACAATGTTATCCCCCATATCATATTTTGGCGATTTAGGACTTGATTGCAAGGATATAATGCTGATCAGTAATCTGTCCTGGACCAAAAAGCAATGTTCGAGTCCATAATGCGCGACCAACCTTAGCTGTTTTCTGCTCTTTTCTGTATTCGGCTGTGTTTAGTCGTTTCCTATTGTTTATCGCTGTTATCTGCTTGCTTTCTGTTGTTTTTAGCTGTTTTCTGCTCTTTTCTGTATTCGGCTGTGTTTAGTCGTTTTCTATTGTTTATCGCTGTTATCTGCTTGCTTTCTGTTGTTTTTAGCTGTCTTCTGCTCTTTTCTGTTGTATTCGGCTGTGTTTAGTCGTTCTCTATTGTTTAGCGCTGTTATCTGCTTGCTTTCTGTTGTTATGGGCTGTTGTCTGTTCTATTCGATTGTATTTGGTCGTTTTCTATCGTTTACAGTTGTTATCTGCTTGCTTTGTTTTGTTTTTAGCTATTTTCTGCTCTTTTCTGTTGTATTCGGCTGTGTTTAGTTGTTTTCTATTGTTTGGAGCTGTTATCTGCTTGCCATCTGTTGTTTTCAGCTGTTTTCTGTTTTTTTCTGTTCTATTCGGTTGTATTTCGTCCTTTTCTATTGTTTATCGCTGTTATCTGCTTGCTTTCTGTCGTTTTCAGCTGTTTTCTGTTCTATTAGTTGTTTGTGGAAAAAGACGTTTAACGGACTTGCAATGCGTTTTGAAAAGTTGCACCTCAGATGATGTTGAAATAAAAAGGGGAGTTAGACAAGGGTGTATTTTGTCGCTGATGTTATCCGACCTATATTATGTGGAGAGAGCATTTGCTGAGGCAACCTCGGATAGCCTTATCAACACTAAAATAAACTCGATTGTTTAGTGATCTACTGTATACTATCCAGGAAACAGATGATTGAGTTTAGGTCAAGAAAAAGGGGGAGTCTCTTTTACTGTTTTTAGGCCATATTCAGGGCAACCAGTGATGGACTCCTTGAGTCAAATGTGGTGAGAAGGCACATGTGGTATAAAAAAATTATGTAAGGGCAAAACGAAACGTCGGCAAAACAGTAAAAGAGACTCGCTCTTTTTCTTGACCTAAACCCATACACCTGTTTCCTGGATACTAAAATAAACGAATTTCCAATCAACAGTATCCAACATGCAGATGACACTGACATACTAACAGACAATGTGAACGACCTTCAGACTCTACTAAGGTGCGTTAATGAGGAAAGCCAAAGGTTGGATCTGAAGATGAGTATCAACAGAACCACTTGAATGGAGAGGACATCCATGTCTCCAAGATCCAGTGTTCTACGTCATCAAACAAAAAGTGCCCAAGCCAGCACGCAGTTCTAATGAACAACAAGGCTGTTCCAAGAAGTCACTCATTCAAGGTCTTAGGAGTTAACCTTCCATAAAGTCTGATCTGGCACGAACACGTTGCGACAGTTGCAAAGTCGTTGGGAAAACCCGTGGATACTTATTCAGAGCCAGAAAGTACTTCTTACCCTCTAACCTCCTTACGCTATACAGGGTGGGCCAATAGTGCGTGGGCGGGGGATTGTGAACTTACTAAAAAATATTTCAAAAATCTATCACTTGATCATGGTAGGGACCCTCAAGGGCTATAACGTAAAAGTATTTTCACTTAAATTTTGACGTTTGTACAGGGTGATTCATATCAAACTTACATTTTTTAGAATAGAACCCCATATATATTATTGCATATTTGGATTCCTTGGTCAATTCTAGTGTGACTTTATGTATCACACATGGAACTTTAAACGAACCGTTTAGGCGCAAATCACCTTTTTTGGTATAAGTAGGTATCAGAAAAAAATCGAATATCGCAGCGATTATAAAACTTAGAAGGCCGTGACTTTGCGGTACGATTAAGCATGAAATGCGTCACCACAGGTCAGACGGCCAAATTTGAATTCTTTTTGTACTTGGAGAAACCAGAGGATAAATTAAGGAAACTTCAATCACATATAACTTGATTTTTTCAAATGGGAGTGCCTATGTTGGTTTAAAGAATCAAATGTAAAATTTGATTACCTTTCTAACGATATAGCATTCTCGATATCAATCTTTTTTTTGTTTTCATTTTATTTCAAATTTTCAGCCAAATGGGTGTTTTTCAATTTTCCTGCATACAAGCAACCTAGCAGGCCATGAAAAATGAAGAAAAGCTCGTTAATATGGAAGAAACCAACTAACTTAGTAGAAAGATGCAAACTAACTAGAACAACGAGGCAAGATTATGAAAATTCCTTACAACATATTAGCTCTAACCAGAAACAATAGCGGTAACAAGAACGCTCATTTTTCACAGCCTACTAGCTTTTAGCCAATCTCCAGAGTCAGTAAAAAAATATTTAATCAAAGGAAAACTACTAGTGATTGTTGCTGGCAGTAGAATATCTATGTCTTCTGAATAAATTTAAACATTTAATGCTATAAAAAAGTAGCCATTTCCGTAAGTCAAAAGTAATGATACCTCTGACTAGAACCCTTCAAATTCTTCAGTAGGTACTTCTACTTATTAGCAAAATCGCAGAAAATGAAACTTGAGTTGCAGTATGTAAAACATAATTTAGTTTGCAGAAAACTACATAAAATAAACACAATTACAACCTAGCGTAATTAAAAAATTCTAGCAATTACTTTAATAGATGTTCAGAATGCTCCAGTTGGAGATATCTTCACTTTTGACTTAACTAAATGGAAATGACTATTTTTTTTATCCCATTAAATGTGAAATTTCATTCTAAACATGTTAGACTGTAAGCAAAAATCGCTGGTAGTTTTCCTTTTGTTTCAAAATTTTTAATCGTTTTGGAAAGTTGTCAAGCTCCAGTAGACCTCAATAGCTAGTAGGCTGTGAAAAATGAACACTTCTGTCATACCCCAGCTATTCATTGACATTAGATATCTTGCCGCTGTTGTATCCGATTAGAGCTAATATGTTGTAAGGAATTTTCATAATCTTAACTCGTTGCTCTAGTTAGTTTGCATCTTTCTACTAAGTTAGTTAGTTTCTTCAATATTAACGAGCTTTTGTTTATTTTTCATGGCCTGCTAGGTTGTTTGCACGCAGGAAAATTGAAAAACACCGATTTGACTGAAAATTTGAAATAAAATGAAAACAAAAAAAGATTGATATCGAGAATGCTATATCGTTAGAAAGGTAATGAAATTTTACATTTGATTCTTTAAACCAAAATAGGCATTCCCATTTGAAAAGATCAAGTTATCTGTGATTGAAGTTTCCTTAATTAATCTACTGATTTCTCCAAGTACAAAAAGAGCTCAAATTTAACCGTCTGACATACGGTGACGCATTTCATGCTTAGTCATACCGCAAAGTCACGGCCTTCTAAGTTTTATAGTCGCTGCGATATTCAATTTTTTTCTGATACCTACTTATACCAAAAAAGGAGTTTTGCGCCTAAACGGTTCGTTTAAAGTTCCATATGTGATACATAAAGTCACACTAGAATTGACCAAGGAATTCAAATATGCAATAATATATAGGGTGTTCCATTCAAAAAAATGTAAGTTTGATATGAATCACCCCGTATAAACGTCAAAATTTAAGTGAAAATATTTTTACGTTATAGTCCCCAAGGGTCCCTACCATGATCGAGTGACAGATTTTCAAAATATTTTTTAGTAAGCCCATAATCCTCCGTCCACGCACTATTGGCCCACCCTGTATAAAGCCCAAATGATGAAAACTGGCCTGGTGTATCGGTCTCATATCTGTGGAGCTGCTGCCCCTACTACCCTGTTTATGCTTGATGCCATCCAGAGAAGAACAGTTCAAGTAAATGGTGACCCAGCCACCTCCGCCGCTTTTTCACCGGCGTGACATTGGTGACCTATCTATTATCTACCGATATTCAAATGGAGTCTACTACTTGGAGCTCCTCGATAATTCCGCCGCTCACCGATTCTATCAGATGCACCCTCACGACTGCTGCATCTCATCCTAAGGCGGTCGTTCTTCATACCTCAAGAACCAACCGGTACGACCCTAAATTTATTCACAGGGTGTCCATGACGGTTAAAAAAATGGTAATTAGAACTTTGACACCTTGTATTTCGGTTACTATCAACTGAGATCAGTTTGGTTAGGTCTCAATATTTTTACCCAAAGCAGCTGTAATTTTAGTGTGTATCATTTTTTAGCGGACGCCCTATACAGGGTTATTAACGTTATTCGACACGGAGCATTATGGCTAAAGTATTTGATAAAAAAGACAATAATAATTTCGGATGGATATAGACCCATAAAGGCTACATTTTAAAAATATTTTCATCTTATACACGGTGTCCCAAAAACACGAAATGTATCAAAGTTATGTTTTTTAAATGGAACACCCCATATATTATTGCATATTCAGATTCCTTGGTGAATTCTAGTGTGACTTTATGTATCATACATGGTACCTATAGCGAACCGTTAAGGTGTAAATCACCATTTTCGGTATAAGTAGATATCAGGAAAAAATTGAATATCGCAGAGATTACAAAATATGGAGGGCTGTGACTTTGCCGTATTACTAAGCATAAAATGCATCAGCTTTGATGAGACTGTGAAATTTAAATTACGTTTATGCTTGGAGAAATCGGTCGATGAATTAAGGAAACTTCGATCAGCGATAACTTGATTTTTTCAAATGGGAATGCCTAACTTTTTTATACGGTTAAACGTAAGATTTGATAAGCTTTCTAATGATATAAGGTTGTGAATATCAATCTCTCGTAGTTTTCATTTCATTTTAAATTTTCAAACAAATCGGCGATTTTCAATTTTCCTACCTATAAGCAACGTAGCAGGCCACGAAATATAAACAAAAATCTGTTCAGCTAGAAGAAAACAACTAACTTAGCTGAAAAATACACACTAACTAGACTAAAGGGACAAGATTATAAAAATTCCTTACAACAAATCAACTCTCCCAGAAACAACTGCGATAACATCTCTAAGGTCAAAGAGAAGCTGGAGTATGGCAGTAATAGATATTTTTACTATCTACTGGCTACCGCAATTTACTAGAGGTTAAAAATTTCCAAGGCAATCAAAAACCCTCATATGAAACAGAAACAACCAGCGACTGTTGCTCCAGCACGCAACTATCAATCATATGTAATGGTGTAAAAAAGTACTAATTTGCATCGAAGTCGATACCTCTGACTGGAGCACTTCTATTTTTCAATATCTATTAGCAATATTGCAAAAAAGGAATACTGACAAATCAGATTTAAATTTCCTGCCATTTAAGTTATGTTTTATAATTTGAACAAATTTTAATCCATTCTTCATTTTCTGCAACCTTGCTAATAGGTACTGAAGAATTTTCAGAACTCCAGTCAGAGGTACTTTTGACTTGAGTTTTGACAGAATTGCATATTCTTTTATATCATTAAATGTGAAATTTTATTATGAAAATAATAAACTGCTTACAACATTCTCTAGTAGTGTTTACTTTATTCCAAAATTTTTAATGGTTTTGGAAATTGCCAATCTCTAGTACATTGCAGTAGCTAGTAGGCCGTGAAAATATCCATTTCTGTCATACTCTAGCTTCTCTTTGACCAAAGATATGTTACCGCCGTTGTTTCTGGTTAGACTTTGTTTGTTGTGAGTAATTTTTATAATCTTGTCCCTTTAGTCTAGTTCGTATGTATTTTTCAGCTAAGTTAGTTGTTTTCTTCTACCTGAACAGGTTTTTGTTTATATTTCATGGCCTGCTACGTTGGCTATAGGTAGGCAAATTGAAAAACGCCGATTTGTTTGAAAATTTGAAATCAAGTGAAAACTTCCAGAGATTGATATGCACAGCCTTATATCATTAGAAAGGTTATCAAATTCTACTTTTAACCGTATAAAAAAAATTAGGCATTCCCATTTGAAAAAACCAAGTTATCGCTGATCGAAGTTTCCCTAATTCATCGACCGATTTCTCCAAGCATAAACGTAATTTAAATTTGACAGTCTCATCGAAGCTGACGCATTTTATGCTTAGTAATACGGCAAAGTCACAGCCTTCCAGATTTTATAATCTCTGCGATATTCAATTTTTTCCTGATATCTACTTATACCGAAAATCGTGATTTACACCTAAACGGTTCGCTTTAAGTCCCATGCATGATACATACAGTCACAATAGAATTCGTCAAGGAATCTGAATATGCAATAATATACGGGGTGTTCCATTCAAAAAAACATAACTTTGATACATTTCGTGCTTTTGGGACACCCTGTATAACATGAAAATATTTTTAGAATGTAGCCTTTATGGGTCTCTATCCATCCCAAATTATTATTTTCTTTTTTGTCAAATACTTTAGCCATAATGCTCCGTGTCGAATAACGTGAATAACCCTGTATATGGCCCAATTTTCATGTAGTTAGTACCCCCAGCTTCATCCCTTAAAACAATCAAAATACACACCCAGTCCTATCAATCCTCCTGGCAGACTAATTCCTCATAAGGGTCACTACGATCCCTACTCGACTGACAGAAGCGGTATTTAGCTGTCCGACTGATTTTTTTCCATTAAATCAACGCTGTTCGTTTCCGCTTCGACGGTACTTTGATTGATTGATTAGCATCGCTGGAAATTATTGTGTAGAGATGACGTCCGACTGTGCCTGCCCTGCCACCATTCAATCCTATTGCTTGTAATTAATTCAGCGATTACTCCGTCAGAGAACGAAGAATGATGACCTTTGGTACCTTATGAAGGTACCACCCTTGGTTGGACCAGATTGGGGTTTATGGGAACGGAAGCGTACTGTTCTTAGTGGGTCAGTTTCTTGACATCAGCTGAATTACATTGGTATGGCAGATTTTTGAAGAATGTAGTTTAAAATATATAATAAATTAAAACAAAAAAACTTTAAAAAAAGCTTTTATTTAAAGATTCTAAAGAAAAGAAAATAAAGTGTTCCTTTAGAGTGTTAACTATCAACTTATAGCCTCATTAGACACAATTTATATGATCATAAAAGCTTGTCGCGAGGTTTACGTAAGTACCTATAGGAATTCAATTAAACTGAAATTTTAACACACTAAAACTTAGCAGACCAGGTTAGTCAGTTGAATAGGTACTAGTTAATTTACAAAAGTATATCCCGCGACAAGCTTTTATGATCATATAAATTGTGTATAATGAGGCTATAAGTTGATAGTTAACACTCTAAAGGAACATTTTCTTTTCTTTTCTTTATAACCTTTAAATAAAAGCTTTTTTTTAAGTTTTTTTGTTTTAATTTATTTTTTACTTTTTAGTTATTAACTTGCATTTATGTCAAACAAAAATTTTATTTATTCTCGGCAAGCCCTTTTATTTGATACCCATATTGCAGAAGTGCATTAAAAAGAACCATTTCGCCATCTTGGATAGTCCACCATACTTGATTAGGATGAAGTCATATTATTTTTCGAGTCACTCTCAACAAGCCCTTTCACTGTGCAAATACTCTCTTCTCTCAGATCGTAAACAAGGTTCATGCAGTGATAAAACAACTCAACGACTTTGAATAGTATATTTTCCCCAAACTCTCACAACAAAACACATCATCGTATTAGATCTAAAAATACATATTACTTGCCATCATATGAACGACAGTTTCTAACTTAGAATTGTCATTAGACATCAAGAAAACCTTAAACTAAACTAAAAATATAGTCCTACTCTAAACATAACCTTAAAACTGTGTTGGTGATAAGAGTCCACTAACAATACGAGTTTATCCCTATTACTTTCCCAAAGTTAGTCCAGCACCCCAAATGTTCCTTTACAATTTATTATTGAAAAATCCTTACCGCGGATCTTCTTTACCACTTACGTCGCTGTCACAGACATATACACCAGCTGTCCGGTCTACCCTTCGTGATTGCTTGGTGCACCAGAGGTTCGTTAGCTACCCCCTAACCTCATGTCGATGTCGTCACCGTCGTCGATACAACCTGGTAATGACCACTGCGTACACCGCAAGCCTCTAGTTGAACGCCAAATGCAAAAACTCTCTTCTCTCAGGTCGTCAGGTTCATGCAGTGATAAAATAACTTGCCGGCTTTAAATAGTATTTTCCCCAAACTCTCACAACAAAGTTCATCGTTTGACTAAAAATTACATCAGTGGATCTATTGTGTTTATCGTCAGTGATGACATTCCTCTCATTAGATTGTCATTCCCCTTAAAATCTACTGGGCGTTCTCATACCAATATGGATTCCCATATTGTAGAAATGCATTAAATAACTATTCCACTATTGGATTTAGAACGACGTCATATAGCTTACCATGCATTGTCATCCAAACTAAACGTGTACCTATACAAAATTTCAGCTCAATCGGTTGAAGATATCTTATCAAAATTGAGTTGCAAGATTCCACCCGAACAAGCGTACATACATTGCAAGTTAAATAAAAGCTTTAAATAAAAAAAACGGGTTATTAAAGAACTTATTACTGAAAAGATAAACGTCTGGTGGCAGAAATGCTTACAGTGGACAGCCAGAGTCAGGCTGACGGCTGTGCAATGCACCGCCTGTTTGGCCATCACTGGAGCCGTGTCTATCACACCAACAGTAGCCAAGGTTCATATCTGCTGATAAACTGATTCGGTCATTTGATACAATGTCTAACTGTGAACCATAGAGCTGCCAACTTTACTTCAACTATACTTTGTGTATTTTTAGTTGAACCTAAGTTACACATCCTGCAAAATTATTATTGCCGCTTCTCAGGAAGAACTAGTAGCTCTATTGAACGTTTTAGAACAACACAGTGCAGCATATGGTCTTGGTATTAACTATAACACGACCAAGGTTATGATCGTATATATACCCTGTTACCCGATACTTTAAACTGTCAGCCGTGTCAACAGCGAACAGCTGTTCGGCTAGTGATAACTAAGAATACCCCAGATTGTGTCTTGACGTATCAATCTTAAGCTTTGAAGGAATGCAGGGCTGTACTGAGTGGAAGTATTACTGATAACAAGTAATTGACACTTGGTGACGTTTTCGTCTATGCTCTGAGGTCTATGCTTATTTTACATTTTCTCGGAAAATCCGGCGTGTCTTTCAGTATATCAGTATGGCTGGTCTGAATGATGATGATTAGGTACGCTTTAAATGAGGTAAGAATGTAGATAAACGTATTTTTAGCTTAAGCTTCAGTTAAACTACCTTATTATATTAATCTTACTCCATTTACTTACTTTATACCTTTCTCCAATTGTACCCTGTACGTTTCAACCAATAAATATCCCACTAGTGATGCAAGCTATCCATTGAATCGTCCTTATTGCTAAATATAGGAGTATTTTGATAGTCTCTAACAATATACAGATCAATAAAATAATCTATTTCTTTTAACTAACCATTTTTGCTGCGGATTTCTGGATATTGAAGCAATTTCTTGTTTACAACAATAGTCGTTACTTTTTGGCAGATATTCAATAAGAATATTACTAATACGGTCCTGATCGCAGGATTGCCAATCAACGCCACTAGTAAATAATTAAATTTGAGATACACTTCTTCATCAGCTGATACCTATCAAATAGACGTCAAGCCAGTTTAAAGTATCAGGTAACAGAGTATAGAGAGCATGGCAATCATCGAGAAATAAAGTCAATAGGCTGTTGTGAAGTAGTTAAAATTTTTGTGTACCTCGGTTCTTTGATCGACAATCCGTGTATCTGTGAAAATGAGATTCGACGACGCATTCAACAAGCATGTGTGGCCATGACAAAGCTTACTAAAATACGGCGTGACCATAACAACAGTAAAGCTACAGAAATGTCGCTGGTTCAGTCTCTTGTGTTCTCCATATTTTTGATGCCTCGGAAACTTGGACTGTTCGAAAGGCAGATCGAGCTCGCATAGATGCTTTTGAAATGTGGACTTGGAGGAGAATGCTGAGAGTTCCTTATACCGCCCATAGAACTAACGTTTCCATACTGGATGAGCTCGGTAATCCAAAGAGACTATCCTCCACTTTGTTGACGAGAATGCTTACATTGTTCAGACATATTCATAGAAGCGATAATATGGTGGAACTTGGGGGCGGCGCCGTGGCCCTTCCCCTACACGCTGGGTGGATACGATGAAACAGTTGCTGGATGTGAGTAACAACAATGGCGAGCTACAGTTCTCAAAACTATTGCATTTTCTGAGTTCACAACATGTCTGTTAAGACATTGTGACTATGATGATGAATTCTATTACCATTGTGTCGAGAACACAGAGCCACATTATGTAATTTACAGGACATTGTGATTGTGAATTGTTAATGCAAATCCCAACCCAGGCAATCTCGCTTTGGTTGAGGTGGGAATCATTTTCTTTATGAAGAATGATGTTTAAAGCTCACCAAAGATTCATATGGACTTCTAAACGATCAAACATGCATTAAAGAATTATTTGTCCATTATTTCACGATTATAAGAATCTAAAACAAATATACCACGCATCTCACTGGGGGAAATTGGGAATAACTTGTTTTTAATCTCCATGAGACCTTCTTGAATAGGCGTGTGGCGCTATTAGGTCGAGTCTATTACGAAAATATTTCGGGCAATTTATCAATTTAACTTCCATCTCGAGCAGAAACTAATTCACTCGCCTTCATTACGGCGTTCCCTATTTTGTGATAAACGCCATGTTTGACTCGAGATTTTCGGGTTGAACATTTAATAGGCTCACATCTTCTGATTTTTTTTTTAACAAATTAGGCTTAATAATCGGTCTATCGGTTTTATGACTGCATGTGAGTGGGAAGAAAGTTATTGATTTGAACTGGTAGCTTAAAATTCGGGCGATGTGATGGGTAATAGATTTTCTTAATTTGTTTTGAGAAGTTAACACGAGTAACTGTTATATTGATTTATGGCGGTTTACTTGGAATAGAAAGATTAAATGGTACAGTAGTACACCTTGTTCTCATAGAAGAAGCGAAGATTCATAAGTGGGTTAGAGATTCTTGCTTGGATTCTGGTTAGTTTTGATTGTTTGGGGTAGTAGTCAAGTAAACTTTTTTGCCCTATATGAATCAAGTTATGGTGGTGCAGAAGCACCCCTACCGTCAGTGAATTAGGTCATTGGCTCCAGTACTTCAGTGAAACATGAAGAACATGTTTTCCATCTTACCCAAATGGACTTTACCCAAATCTGCCTGATTTGGCCCGAAAAATCGAAATAGTTGCAGTGAAGTGACTAGGGATTCATCAAGCCAAGTAGCTTGAGTTTTTTCTTAAATACTTGACTTGAAAGCTGAAGCTTTTGAAAATTTAATATTTGACTTGACTTGATTTTCGATCTGAACTACTTGACTTGATATCAAGTAAAATTAAACTTCTTGATATTAATTGATATCGATCTGTAAAATGCGAATCGAAGCGTTAAAATAGGGGAATCACCGAGCAAACAGGCACCCGATGACTTTAAAACTCTAGAGCCAACCGATACTGAATGGTCGTTAATTGACCGAATTTCCCAGTACCTTAATGTTTTTAAGAGTACTTCCATCATTTTTGCATTAATATGCTGCTCGATAGACTAGACTCGTCGCTAAAGAACTTGACAATAAACCTGATCGAGATGAAACCGATGAACAGATTATAAATAGTATTCAAGCGGCAAGAGACAGTACTGAAGACATTTTAGAATGGTGGAAAAGACACGAATGTTTTTTTCCAAACCTTGCCGAAATGGCCAAGAACTTTTTGGCAACGCCAGCTTCTTCAGCTCCAGTTGAAAGGCAGGCTCCAGAGCTGCCTTAACTCTTACCGAAACAAGAAATCGTTTAGGTGATAACTCCTTTAGAAGTCTTATGTGTCTCAAGTCATGGATGGCAAATGAGGATATTACATTTTTTTTACTTCTGTGTCATCGGCATCGATTGCTCTGGTCATTAGCCTCGTGTTCTGTGTCGGTTTTGTTACTGTTTCCCGGTGCCACCCTAGAACAGCACTGTTAATTAGAAGCCAACAGTGAAGGCTCAGGTGGGGATTCTTACTGAGCTTTTTTATGGATATTTATTTTTGATTGAAAAAACCAGAAATAAATTTCCGCCAATAACGAGAATCGAACCCGAGAACTTCCGGTCACGAGCCCTCGACTCTAACTACTGAGGTAACCCACCCCCATTTTGGTTTGTTAGTTTTCTACGTATTATTGCCAGAATTCAGAATATTTCGTATTTTTATTTCATATTATTACATTCATTATGTAACTAAGTTTGTTGGAGTTTTCGTTTTTTAAATAAAAGATTACATCTTTATATACATAAATTTTTACTGTTATTGCGTTTTGGCAGTTGGTCAGATTAATATCAAAAAAAGAGATATTTTTTCAAGAAAAATAAAGTTGTTAGCTTGAAAAACTTGATTTTCGAGTTGCTTGATGTGACTTGAATTTCGAAAACAAATACTTGACTTGATCTTGACTTGATATCAAGTCAAGTCAAATAGCTTGAAAATCAAGTCAAGTCGTGAATCTCTAGAAGTGACTCAAGAGCAATGGTATTCCAGTTTGAATAATAAATGTCTCGATCTGGAATACAGTAAAGTTATTCTTTCACATAATTCTTTTTTACTCATGAAATTTGTAAATATTTTCGGTGTGACCTACGTATCCATTGTCTATCTCACTGGAAGCTATCTCACTCATTTCCGTCGGTCTGTTCGCATAATCTCAGTAGTCACACCGATATATTTTTGAAGACGAAGGAGTTGGGCAAAACCTATGTTTCTGAAAAGTCAAAAGTGGTCAAATTGGGATGAGGGAGTGGTTGATCAAAGTGTTTTTTTACCCAGAAAAATCCAGAAAACTAAGTAAATGCCTGAAAAAATTAGTAAACAGAAAAATTAAGAAAAAGTGGAAAAAATTGCGGAAAATAGTCAAAAATCGGAAAAAATTAAGCAAGATCAGGACGGTTTCAAAGAAAAGCGTAAAGCACGGAATAAACAAAGAAAATTCGTGATACGTGGAGAAAGTCAGGAAAACTGGTACACAATGATGAATATAGGAAAAATCGGTTGGGAAAATCTGAAAAAATCGTAAATATGCAGCGGAGGAAACAGCAAAAAGACATTTTCTTTCTGGACAGTGCGCCAAATTTGGATAGTGAGGCGGTTGAGGAAAGTGTTTTTTACCCAGAAAAATCATGAAAAATAAAGCAAAATTAAGTAAATACCTGGAAAAATCGGCAAACATCAAACAAAATCTGCAAAAATTGGGAAAAAGGAGCAAACATCGAGAAACAACGTGGAAAATCTTATAAAATGAAGAAAATCGAGAAAAATTCGAAAAGCGAAATTATGCCAAAATCGAGAAACACAGAAAAATCGGTTAAGTTTGGGAATATCTAGAAAAATTAGAAAAATACGGCAAAGATCGTAAGGAATATTCAAAATCTCTTGAAATAAGTGCAATACATAGAAATCGCCAATGGTACTTTAAAAAACAGTTCGCTCAACGACCATTTAAAAAAAACAGTGCAAACGATCGTAAGAAATTTACTGTACAGCAAGTGACGCTTCTAGTCTTATAAGCAACAATCAAACAGAAGAATAAAAAACAAAACGACACCCTTTCAAATTCCCTGATCTCGTGTCTAAATCAATCCACCTAGGCGTGGAACATCAAACGAAAAAGCAGCTCTTTAGAAGATAGATCCGTCCGTCCAGATATTCATCTAGAAACTACAAAATTTCAGAAGAGCGGACTTGATGGATTATACACCGCTAGACAACTAGAAAGGGGTTAATTTCGGTTACTAGGGCAATCTACCCCTTCGGTAAATATAGGGTTGGGTCAAAGTGAGCAATTAGATCTGAGATGCCGATTAAGCAATTCTTGATGGTGGCGGTACTCTTAACATACGAAAGGCGGTTTTCTGAAGGTATCTTCATATTGGACTTTCAGAAATAGGTTACAAAAATAGATGAGCGCCATAGGCTTTCAGCCTTCACGGGAGACTGACCATAGAAGAGCCTCTTTGATATCGATAGGTGCCTTGATCAGTTTAGTTTGCAGAACTTTTGGGGGCCACCTAGGCGTAATTTTGTACACAGTTCGAAAAAGGGTGTTTCTGTCAGACACCTGGTAAACATCTTGCACACAGAAAAAGCTATCGTTCTGTCAAAGACTTACGCTTGGATTCAATAGGACGTCACATTCAGCATATCCAATGGGAAGTGTATAGTTGGTAACGAATTATATTGTATTGTCGATTCAACTACAAGATATCATTGGATTCCAAAGAATAATTCAATCGCAGCCTGTCGTTGAATCGAATCTGTGTTTGGTAATTCATTCTAAACTACTTTCTTTTCCTTGGACTAACAGATTTTACTGCGAGGACAGCTGATTGATTCGTTTGGATGTTTCATTGTGTGATTTTTTATGAAGTTATAAGGAGCATGATATAAGAATTAGACATAAGCCTGCACCAGTTGTTGCATTATTACCTGAAATATAACTGTCTGATAATCTAAGTACCTACATTCAAATGTGGGTGTTAGCTCTTCTAAGTCCCAATTTCTCAGTAGGTCCTCCATTTAGTATATCACTGGAGACATTTAAATCAAACAATTGCTGATGCAATACGCAAAACCACGAGATGACACAACACGGCTAACACCGAAACAACCTCGTCCATGTTGGCAGGTTCGTGGCGATAGTAACACTGAGATGATTCCCCGGTTCTTTATTTTACGTTCATTGAATCGGGACATCAGTCCCGCCGAATACTGATTATAGTTCAGCGAACGACAGGGGCCATTGAAACAAAATTAAGTTTTATCAGATGAGTTATCACGAACTGCTGTTGCAGTAATAATTTTTGTACATTGATTGTATGCTTTGATTAAATTAAACATAGTGCAAATTTCGAAAACAAAATGATGTTTTGATTGCATTATATGTCAATACTGGTATTAGAAGGATTATACATATCGCTAGAACGAATATAAGGTTGTTTTGAATTTATTGGCGTACCTGTGATTACTTCGAATATAAGGATTGCATTTTTTCAATGACATGGATTTGAAACAACTGTAAATATATTTAAAGGGATGGAAAAACATCCAAATACTAACAATTAATTGGAAACGCAACAGTATCTTTTTCTGTGTGCATTTTTTAAAAAACTTTAAAAATAGAAGTAAATCACCGTTTATAGATGCATACAATATAAACTTATAAAACCAGTACGTGGATGTGTGTCTGACATTGTTCCCCGAAAGATAAATGGTATCATTACACACAAATTTATTAAATACTGGGAGTTATTAAAGCTCATTTATCTCCGAGAGTAAAAGTATACGTTGCAGTGGCCTTAATTACGACGATGATAGTCATTTAATGAGACGAGCCTTTAATTGCGTGCGCGGGAGTTCCATGATGATAGTGTAACAAGTGAAGTACTTATAAATAATCGTCGTCGTAAAGGTTTAATTTCTGCTTTAACCGAAATACGATGCTCACGATTTCGTGTGTATAGGCGTCGGGTGAAATTCATCCCAACGCAATCAGAAGTGAAGGAAGTAATGTTGCAAAGCACAGGAAAATTAAAAAAAGCTTAAACTGCAAGGCTACCCCAGCAAGGAGACGTACGTCATTATGACGTCGAATTGTGGTGAATTTTGGTCACGTTCGTCATATACCGAATGAATGACGTCGCACTAACGTCATTTTTAATGACGTCACATAAACGTTTGTCACTTGACGTCGTTATCACGTCAAAATGTAATGGATAAAGGTGGGAGAAAATGTATCTCAAAACTTCACTTTTCTTATTCCTTCCTTATAATTATATTTATGAATAAATTGTTTTGCTCGCATAAGTACTAAAAAATATTAATTAATTGGATAGACATAGATTGTCTAAATTATTATCCAAAAATATGGTCGACTTCAGGTAACGTAGGTATATCCCAAATAAAACAGATACAACAAAATTGTGGCTGATTATACCGTTGATTGGGCTTTGACAGATTTTATGTTTGCATGAGGTAATTTTGTATTAACCGAGCTTTAATTCACTCATGAATCACTGCACAACTTACGTAAGGTACAGACCAATGAATGAATCGCACGTAATCCGACCCGATCCGACTGCAGCCGAACCGCTGATCTCGATCCCGATCATCACCACAAGGCACAAGTTGCCATTTTCGCCATTTTCTACTTATGTTTTCTACGATGAAGCTGTGACATGGGGACGGAGATTTTAACCTTATGTGCCGTGTGTGCAGTGTCTGTAGGTGTGCATTCCACCATAAATAATAATAGGTATAGTGTCCAGTGTTTCCTCAGGTATTGTGGATTTATTAGATTGTAGCCTCTTATTATATGGATTGAGCCGATTGAAAATAAAAAGTACTTTGTGATCTAGGCAGGCTTCTATACAAGGCTGTACATTATTTTTGTATCCTGTCTTTACTGTGAAATACATGATTAATTTATTTTGAATTAGTATATTTTATTACCCTTACTCAAATTAATGCTACACAGATTTCTCACAGCATTATCTCATAAACATTTATCCTATAACGTAACTAACGTCCAAACTATTTTATTTAGCAACTACGACTGCACCAGAAGATATCGTCAGATCAGCATTGACCACTGGAGAGACATAAAGTAAGACAAAGTAACCATCGCCAATAGTAAGTGCTGATCTGATGATACCTTCTGGTGCAGCCTTGGTTGCTGTATAAAATAGTGTCGACGGAACGACACGTACATGACGATATTGAGACGACACGTTTGTGACGTTATTGGGACGGCAGTTAGGTGATGTTACTAACACGGCACTCAATGACGTCTTTGGGCTGTGACATTGTGCCGTCACAGACACGTCATATATTCCTCTTTATCGACGTGATAATGACGAATGGGGTGTCGTCAAAATGACGTTACTATAACGACATCGTGTTTGCTGGGGCGGCCCTATTTTATCAACACGCGCATTTTGACCAATCAGAGCAGCTCATTCAACAACATACATCTGTCAAAGTTTCCCTCAAAAAGGTGAAAAATTACATGCTTTATATTCAGTCGTACAGTAGGGTAGACCAGACATAATATTTCATCACCCTGTATCTGAGACTAAAGCTCAACATATAGCTCACCCACAATAAAAAGCATTTGGGGGTTAGACTGTTTTTCGAGAGGCTATGAAGTGGTTTTTGTTTTTCATCGAAAACCAAGTGTGATTAGAAGAGACATCAAGAGACATAAAGCTGGTGGATTTATCTGTTCAATCTGAAATACATTTTTTGCTAATATTAATCGTAAGACTGCCCCGAGATGTTACTAGAAATGATAATTATCTTCTAGTCACTGTTGAATTAGCATTTTATTATAGTGAACAACACTACCAAAATACAGAATAAAAATCGGTTAACCATCTTTGAGAAATTAATAAAAAATATTACTATTAATATTAGTTATTACTTATTAACTAGTCGTAACTTCATTAAAATGTGCTAGACTGAAAAATGATCCTTATACCACTTGAGTCCTGGAAAACTTGTTAAAAACACAAACTTCGAAGATATCTACATTTCCTGGCCTATTTTTTAGAGATTCCCCAATTTTTATCGATTTTTCCAAAAATTTCCCGATTTTTTTAGACGTTCCTGGGGTTTCCAATTTCCTCCGCCTTCCGACATAGTATGTTTTATTATTTAAATATGCTTCTGGCTTTGATATGCTCCACTTTCAGTTTAGAATTTCCAATAATGTAAATCTAATAAATATTCCATATTTCTTTTTAGTTATTTATTTATTTATTTTGTACTGAAGAATACAAATATTGCCACCTCGGAAGGCTATGCCTTGTGTGAGGTATTGGCACCGATATTGAAATATACACTAAAATTTTGTCTAACCTAATTTCACTGGTGCCTCTCTTTGGACTGTTGTATTTGTTCGCTTTTCAACGACTTGTTTCTCCTCTTCTCCTTGACCTTCTATGGATCTATTCTCAGCAGCAGCAGCAGGACATACTCCTCTATAATTTTTTTGATGATTTCGTAATTTGAACGTAAAATTTGGATGGGATGTTCGAGTGACCAAAACAAAAGCTGCCAGTTTGGGACAAATAATCAATAAAATAAACATAATGTTGGTTCTAAACTAAATTTCTCAAATTTTCACTTTGAGTTTTGCCGGAGCAACCGAAACATTAGAAAACAGGTCTTATTTACTTTTTTGGTCAGTAACGCAGGAGAAGTCACCTAGAAAACCATAGAGAGAATATCATATGTTCGCTCAAAAAACTACAACAAAGTAATAATTCGCCCCTTAGAGCAAAACTCACAAAATTTAAATTTCCCAGGAGAAGCTTTTTTTTGTTTTTGAGATATTGTAAAGCGAAAAACTGCTTGATAAAATTGATATAGCCATATATGAGATTACAGGTTATAAGCCGCACTACTTGGAGTTGAGACAATCTTTATGTTATAGAAAGTGGTGGACATATATTAGGACAACTGCATCGCCACTGGTATACTAACTCACATAGTCAGATCAGAATAAACCTATGTCCTATGATGAAGTATACTACCTCCAAACATGCGAAAGCAGAACTAGTGAAGTCCATTATCAATGTATACTATCTACAAAACAGCACATCAGTGCTAGTCTATCTCCAACACAGAAAAGATAGACTAGTTTGAATTTTGCGAATCTATTATCCCCCTTCAGTGTGGACTTGGAATACTTCTGCAGTAGATTCGGTGATCGACAATTTGGACATAGTGTAGTTATGCTCTCAAGTGACAAATTATTCTAGTGATAAATAATATCTATATCATACAGTGGCGTATATAGAAATCGATTTCGGGGGGGGGGCATCGGAAAAATTTTCATAAGTTATAATATTGGCGTATTATAATCCTAACTTCAGCCTCTTCCAGACGTCAAAACTGAATGCGTGGCTAGTTTCGGGGGGGGGGGGGGGGGCAGGCCCCCCCTTATATACGCCACTGATATCATACAATAAGTAAATTGTCAACTGACGCTTATTCTATTTCCAGGCAAAAAATTAAAATACACAAAATTCATCCATTTTATGAGTACAATGATTCCCACTTACATACGACCAAATACCTTCATTCGTGGGTAAAAAATTCAAAGCACGTAACAACAAAGGGTCTGGAGACCTTGACGAGCTACTTAAACCCTTCAGTAAAGGGCACAAGTAGCGAGTTCAAGGCGTGATCGAGCAATTGTTTGTTGTTTACCTTCTCAAGGGATTTGCTTAGTTATTTTACATGGACCTAAAGGAACAATAATTGGTATCATTGGCGGCCCAGTCTTTTGTTGCTAGGGCACAGAAAAATATACACTGAGGACAATTTATTTTTTGAATCAGTGTCAGTGGATGGACTCTTATGAAATTTGGTATCCTGGCAAGCTATTGGTATTTCTTTTATCTCTAAATTTGTAAACAAATTCTCTAAACAGTGCGAAAAGCCCTGGCTCAAGGTTCAAGGATACTTAAAATTTCTTATCCGTGTCGGATACTTAGAAAGTTTCACATATATATATAGACAAAACAAAAACAAAAAAGGTGCAGCCCGGGCTCCGACACACTGGGCTGCTGTTCCATTCCCCAGCGACTACTCCTCACACCGTGAGGTGAGCAATCACTGGGTCCGCGTATCGTGCGTCCTAAGCAGACGAAGGGACCCATGGATGACTGCCTTCTGCATTCTGGCGGCTAAGATGTGCGCCGCCGCACGGCACACCGGCATTTTGCGCAGTGCAGAGAGCAGCGTATCCCTCATACCACCTAGGGATCCAATGACCATTACTAGCAGACTCACAGTGTAGTCCGGCCAGAGCCTGCGAAGTTGTCCGAGGAGCTCCTGATACTTGGTCCGCTTTTCCTCCTCCTTAGAGACGATGTTCCCCTCGGCAGGTGCCGAGAACTCGATAACGAACATCGTCTTTTGTTGGTAGTCGAGGAGGACTATGTCGGGCTTATTTGCATGTATAAGCTCGAGCGTGGAGAATGAGTAGTTCCAGTAAATTCGGCACCTCTCGTTCTCCACAACGGACTCAATGTCCCCTGGAGCGTATGGCAGCACCGGTGTCTCATCTATACCGTATGAGTGCCTTAAATGGTAGTATAGCACTCGTAGAGCCGCATTGTGCCGATAGATGTAGGCTGTGCCAGCGTACACCTTACACGCCGACAAGAGGTGCGTAAGGGTCTCTGGCGCCTGCAGGCAGGCTCTACAGCGGATATCGGGCACATCCATACCCATAATCCGGCTACGGTATACTAAGGTGTTGAAGACACCGTCTTGGCAAGCCATTATAGAGCTCTCAGTCTCCGACTTCAACCCATTAGACCTTAGGAAGGAGAAGGTCAACTGCTCAGATAAACCATGCTCTTCTAGATGTTTGTAGAAGATTCCGTGCATTGGTTTATCTTTGTGAAGTCTTAAAAGCAATTGGACTTCAGCAGTTTTAATCCGGGCTTTTAATTGTGCGGGAGCAAGTTCCGTAACGGACTGCTGACACCTCCGCGTGAAGTCGAGCGTGAGACTAAGTTCTTCGGCTGCCCGTGTTGCTGCTCTAAAAAGGAAGGCTCCTTTACCCGCAATCTCGTGCTCTCGCACAAAGCGGATCAGGGGATCGGTGCTCGTCGTAACATAGCAGGCAGTGGCCAGTACTACTCTGTTGTGCAGATGCTCCAAACTCAATAGTCCACGCCCTCCCAGGTGTCGCGGGAGGTATATTCGCGGGACAGAGGATCTAGGATGTAGACTTCCCTCCATATTCATCCTTTTGCGAGTCTTTATGTCGATTTGTCGCAGCTCTTCCACGTTCCAGTGGATAGCACCAAAGCTGTATAGCAACAATGGGACCGCAAGCATGTTTGTGGCAGCGACTTTGTTTTTGCCGGACAGTTCTGACGACCAGATCTGCCGGAGTCGGTGCAAATACTTGCGGCGGAGACACTCTTTGACCAATTCTGCCTCTTGGATGTGACGCTGCGCCACTCCAAGGTAGGTATAAGTATCTCCGGCATGCAGTTGTCGCAAGATGCTCCCATCAACGAGCTGCTCCTCATCTTCACTATCTCCGCAACGTCCTCTTTTGAGATGAACCATGGCACATTTGTCTATCCCGAACTCCATACCAATAGCTTGACTGTAATCCTGCACTACCCTCAGCGACTGCTCTAAATCGCGTTGTCCGGAGGCATAGAGTTTCAGGTCATCCATGTAAAATAAGTGGGTGACCTTGTGCCTCCGGTAATTGGGCTTGCCACAGCTGTATCCCTTAGTATTTTTCAGCGCTATGGACAAAGGCAGTAGCGAGATGCAAAAGAGCAAGGGACTCAAGGAGTCTCCTTGGAAGACCCCTCTTTTAAATGATACCAACTCTGTTCGAACCCTGGTTTCACCCGATGTTATGGTGAACCGAGTCTTCCAGAGCGGCATCAGTTGTTTGATGCATCCCACTATTTGATCATCTACCGAAAGACATTCCAACAGCCGCACAATCAGTTCATGAGACGTAGTGTCGAATGCCTTCCGATAGTCGATCCAGGCCATAGAAAGGTTTCGCAGGTAATGCACGGAGTCCTGTGTGACACAGCGGTCAATCAACAGGTTATCCCTGCAGCCAGCTACTCCTTTCTTAGACCCTCTTTGTTCATATACGCTGAGAAATACGGGATTTACAGCTTGAAGGATACGCATGTACAAGATTCTGGTGAAGAGCTTGTAACATGCGTTCAGACATGTTATTGGCCTGTAGTTTTTAGGATCAGACAAATCTCCGGTCTTCGGGAGAAGCACGGTTCGACCCTCGACAAACCAAGCCGGAATTGGCTGCTCCTGATTTAGCCACGAGTTAAAAACTCTAGCTAAATGCCGGTGGCAACTGGGAAACTTTTTCAACCAGTAGGTGTTTATGCCATCCGGGCCAGGAGCTGCGAAATTCTTTGCGCCTCGTAAGGCACCAAGAATTTCTTCCGTGTTTATTGGGTGACGCAGTACATTCAGGTTTGGAGTCCTCCTACAAACGGACTCGAACTGCGCCAAGGCCGGAGTGTCTGCTTGGAGAGGTTTGGGGTGTTCGTAAATGCCCCTCCAGAAAGTCTCCACGCGATCAGCAGTTGGCGGCTGCTCTATGACTGGTGGTCGCTGTTGGAAGAGACGAGCAGGCTTTTCGGAAAACAATCTGTTTTCCTCCAAACCTCTCGCCCGCGTCACCAGTGATCGTTTAGCAGCGATTAGCGTCCGTATCCTGTCAAGACAATGCTGCTTGACAACAACCAGTACCGCTTGACTGAGCGTGTGATGGTCGCGCCTTAGCTCTCGGGCTATCTGGCGCACGCGGCGCGTAAAAGGCCTACCGGCCGCTCTATATTCCATCACACACTGGATACGGGATGCTTCTTGGCGAGCCAACTGGATTTTCGCTTCCATTTGGCGCACCCGCCTCTGTGCTCTCTCGACAGGAGAGTCTCTCACTCTCCCCTGTCCAGCCAGCCTCAGAGCCGCAGCGTAAATTTCGCAATTAATGCTCCAAATGTCAGAGACCTCCGATAGACGTTCACTCAGCGCCTCATCCTCTCTCTTTAAATCTGCCAGCTTGAAGGACCTCCTGTTGTTATGCAAGGCCCTTCGGTCACTGAAATCTCCAGGTGAGACGGCTTCGTCGATTTCCCTCTCAGCGGGCCTCATCGTCACATATATATATATATATATATATATATATATATATATATATATATATATATATATATATATATATATATATAGGACAAAACAAAAACAAAAAGGGTGCAACCCGGGCTCCGACACACCGGGCTGCTGTTCCATTTCCCAGCGACTACTCCTCACACCGTGAGGTGAGCAATCACTGGGTCCGCGAATCGTGCGTCCTAAGCAGACGAAGGGACCCATGGATGACTGCCTTCTGCATTCTGGCGGCTAAGATGTGCGCCGCCGCACGGCACACCGGCATTTTGCGCAGTGCAGAGAGCAGCGTATCCCTCATACCACCTAGGGATCCAATGACCATTACTAGCAGACTCACAGTGTAGTCCGGCCAGAGCCTGCGAAGTTGTCCGAGGAGCTCCTGATACTTGGTCCGCTTTTCCTCCTCCTTAGAGACGATATATATATATATATATATATATATATATATATATATTTATTTACAGCGGATCACCCAGCGTCCGGATCAAAAGCGTTTTACCCAGCGTCTGGCGTATATAACTGTATATAAGTAAGTTTCAGAAACAGGTCGCTTGGCGTCATAGTTCACCGTTAGCTCCACTGGGCGTCCATATTTTTTATGCCTGTCTATTAATAGAATTTATATACAGACTTTTTGTAAATTCAGCGTTGATGTTACTAGGCGTCCACCCTTGAATGGCTTATTGCCACGAGGCAAGGGTTCTGAGAGCCGTTAGAATGAGTGGAACTTTGAGCGTGTTGATTAGAAGCGTAATGGCTAATGAGAGAAGAGTCACTGCCGAAGAACTATGATACAGCTATGCAGTTATAGTGGTACAATACTACAGGGTGTCTCAAAACGACCCGACTGTTTGAGGTAGGGAAAAACAAAAACCGGCTTATTGTAAATACCATTGATTAGTGCCAATGGAGAGATGAAGGAAGAAATTTTACTTTTTCAAAATAACATTCTTTAAATGACGCCCATTTTGTTGAAGGCATTTTTCAAACCGTTTGTGCACATTTTATCAAAAACTGTTCCAAGGAGTTGCTGAGTTGCTATCGATCTGATGCTTTCTTCAATATTGTGGCAACTAAACATGCATCCTGGCAACTAAAAGTGCAATATCTAACCAGTGTTCTTACCGAGCGAGCGGTGCGGGCTTACTCCCTCCACCACGCTTTATTTGCGTCTCGTGCACTCTAAGTAGTTGGACCGTTTTGATAATGTGCATAAACGCTTTGAAGAATACCGTCAACAAAATGGGCGTCATTTTAAGAATGTTATTTTGAAAAAGTAAAAAAAGTAAAATTTCTTCCTTTATCTCTCCATTTGGTTTTTCCCTACCTCAAATAATCGGGTCCTTTTGAGACACCCTGTATATGGTTACGGAGATTTGAGCACAGAATATGTATTGAACTTTTCATCGCGTACTGCAACTTAAAATAAAGTCACTATAGCCCAAAAATTGCCTTTGAGTGTATTATATTGTTGGTACACTACGCTTACACGGAAATGGAATATACTGAAGAATTGCATTAGCATATTATGGAGGAAATGTGTTCATAGGCTTTTCGGTATAGCCTAAACGCTCAAATCCTAAGTTCTTAGCATGCTATTAAGTACTGTACCCATGCAAGAAACACAAATCTGCAAGTACGTCGTGAGCAGAGAATATTTGATAGCTATTATCTCAAGGAATTTCGGTACTATGCACATTTCCAGGGCAAGATTCAGCGACAGAAGCTGGGTAAACCGCTGCAAAACCCAAAGAATATGATGATACTAAAAATAGATTTACTTTACAATAGGGGAGCATAGTAAACCTGTACACTGGATTTTTTGTGAAATAAACAATGACCTTTAACATTTTATATGGACTTCCCTTCTGGACACCCCCCATTTATCTCACAAATTATTTTATGTTCACAAAAAGGCTTATGAGAGTTGAATGATTATTCATATGGATGTCGAAGGTGAACAAAACAAAATTACAGCATGTACAGGAAAGTGGGGCGCAACTAAAACAGATTCTTTAGGTGCGCTGCCCTGGATAATTTCATACCATCATATTATTTTATATTTACAGTATAATCTTAATATGTGGCGTTATAAAATTTTTCAGAGGTGGTCGATAGTTGGGTAAACTAGAAAGGTATCGAAAAAAGTTTAACAAGGGTTTGTGGGAGCAGTCATCAGCAGTCTCATTTTTAATTATACACAGTGACTCCATAAATTCGGCAAACCAAAGTTGTATTTGTTACATGAATCAAGCTGCATACTACCGATTTTCACGTAAAACATGAAGACTGGATTTTGCCGCTCCCAGATCATATGAAAATCTCTAAGAAAAATCCAAACTTTTAAAATAGTTTGTTTTTGACAAAAACTGAGAACTTCTGAAAAAACCTAAAGTTTAGAAACTTTGTGGAATAATTATGAAATTTTCGAAAAAAATTTGACTTCCTAAAGAACTATAAAATTTTCAAAAAAAAAAAATATAAAAACTTTGAGATATCCGACTTCAAGATAATCACGTGAAATTTGAGTTTTTTGGAAAGAGTTGGATATTCAAAACAGAAACCTTAAGAAAATTATGACCTTAATAAACGAGATGATTCCAAAACAAGTGAAATTTTCGACCAATTTTGCAACTTTTCGAAATTTTGAAAAATAAACATTTTAAATTACTAGGGTACTTGCAAAAAAAAATATTATGTCATTTACGCGTTCCTTAGAGCCTAGTAAACATGACAAAATCACTTGTTTGGTTTTTTGGTGTCGGCTGTGAGAGATATTCCAAAAATTATTTCACATGCCGGAAAATGCCGCGCAAACAACCTCTGACGTCAGTGATATCCTATAGTGATGGGATGTAAAGTATTGATATTCGATATCGATAGCCAATGCTAACCTAACATTTTGACATTGATCATTATAATCACAAAACAGGCACACACAAAAGTACAAAAGTCAAAAGAATAAAAGTTAGGCTAGATTACTAATTCACCTTGTAGGGATGGGCTTGAATTAGATTCTATCTTTGAATTCATTCATAATGGGATGCGTCGAAATAAGATGATGGCTTCGATTAGTTGCGAATCTCGGTCACAAACAGGATGAACTGTGATACCTATCAGATATAAAAATGTATTGCAACAAAAGTGCTAGTGGGTTAATTGCCTGTTTCAAATATGTTTAAGTATCAATAAATTGAGTCGCAGTGTTTCATCTTTAGTCGAATGCGCAGTTGGCAAACCACAAAGGAAATATGGTTGCGTTCGAGCAGGTGATATGATTTCGTTTTGCATTTTGCATCTCGCAGTATTACTGAGGAGCTACGGCTGTAGTAGGATAGAAGAGAAGTCTTATTTCATTTGGGAATATGTATACCCGTATAACAAAACTCGCTCGTAAATTAAATTATTGATATATGGCCAACGTAAATATTTAAAAAGAAATTTGGCAACATCAGAAATAGTTTGCAGTTGAATCTCACTGCCCTGCGCTGTAGCAGTATCGATTGTCGATATCGATAAGATACCTGTGACGTCAGCCCTTGTTTTAAGTCACGTGGAAAAATTTGAATATATCCTTATTTTATTTTGCAAATATCTTTTTTTTGGCCGTCCGTAAAATCATGTTTTTTGTTTCCTACTGCTTCTTGATATGGTTTTCTTTACGCTATGTATACTCCCGAGGCGATTTCACGACCTCTGCAAGTACCCTAACGATATTGTCAAAAATTACTCACATTTTGATTATTTTTTGTATTTTAAAAATGTTTACTTTTTCAAACCAATGACCCTTTCGATAAAATTCAAAACTTTTTGGAAAATTCCGAGATATTTATAACAAAAACAAACAAAGAAGCAGGATTTATTCGAAAAATGAGGTTTTTAGAATGAATTAATTTTTAGACCAATTTTGGAAATTTGAGAAACTTCAAGATGCAATAAATATTTTGAAATTTTACTAGTCTGCATCTTTTTACTAAGTTAGTTGCTTTCTTCCATATTAACGAGCTTTTGTTTATTTTTCATGGCCTGCTAGGTTGCTTGCACGCAGGAAAATTGAAAAACGCCGATTTGACTGAAAATTTGAAGTAAAATGAAAACGAAAAAAGATTGATGTCAAGAATGCTATATCGTTAGAAAGGCAATCAAATTTTAGATTTGATTATTTAAACCAAAATAGGCATTCCCATTTGAAAAAATCAAGTTATTTGTGATTGAAGTTTCCTTAATTTACAAAAAGAATTCAAATTTAGCCGTCTGACCTAAGGTGACGCATTTCATGCTTAATCGTACCGCGAGGTCAGGGCCTTCTAGGTATTATAATCGCTGCGATATTCAATTTTTTTCTGATACCTACTTATACCAAAAATGGTGATTTGCGCCTAAACGGTTTAAAGTTCCATGTGTGATACATAAAGTCACATTAGAATTGACCAAGGAATCCAAATATGCAATAATATATAGGGGGTTCCATTCAAAAAAATGTAGGTTTGATATGAATCACCCTGTATGAACGTCAAAATTCAAGTGAAAATATTTTTACGTTATAGCCTTTAAGGATCCCTACCATGATCAAGTGACAGATTTTTGAAATATTTTTTAGTAAGCCCGCAATTCTCCGTCCACGCGCTATTGGCCCACCCTGTATGTATCATCTAAATCATTGTAAATCTTGATGGCATTGTAGGTGTATGATCTGCGATATAGTACAGTTTTATACATGGGATCTCTAAAATTGATGTCTAAATTACTACGTCTAAATACAAATTTTTCGTAAAGGGGGGAGCGAGAAGAAACAATTTTATGTGTAAATGTTGCTAAGTAATATTTACACGCATTTTATATGCCTAACCAACCATGCTGATTTCTCTTCAAAGAGATATGATCGTATTTTTTCAAAGAAAATACAACACACGTTTTGCAGTTTTTGTAATATGTTCTTAGTAACCGAATCTAAACAAAAATAGTATACACTGCTACGATAAAATATGCTAGGAAATATGAGAGACTCACATAGTTTTTTCTTATTTTAAAATTCAAAATTGAACGATTCACATATAAAGACTTCAAATTAATATAACATTTTTTCAAAACATTTGACACATGTTCTTTGAAACGCAGAGTATCAGTATCAATGGTCAATCCCAAATTTTTGGCCGTATTTACCATATTCAAAGAGTCGTTGTTAATTTTGACATCAAAGTGATTGGTTATAAAATGATGTTTAGGGCCTGGGCAAAATAACATTACAGAACACTTGTCTTTATTAAGTTTCAAATTATTATTTTGAGAGTAGTTTGCAATGGCATTTAGATCATTATTAATCTGAAGGAGTGCACTATCCATGGAGTTGGTGTTGAAGCTTTTGTAAATTTGTGTATCGTCAGCATAACACATTACTGACGAGTTTTCTACGGAGTTGGACACATCAATTGTGTAAATTAAATACAAGAGTGGTCCCAGGACTGACCCTTGAGGAACACCTGAGGATATTTCAATTGGGTTGGATAAATAGCTATCGATCATTACTGATTTCCACGTAAAACATGAAAACTGGAGTTTGGTCTATTTCGCTCCCATATCATATGGAAGTCTCTAAGAAAAATTCAAACTTTTAAAATAGTTTCCTTTTGACAAAAACTGAGAACCTCTGAAAAAACGTAAAGTTTTGAAACTTTGTGGAATAATTATGAAATTTTCGAAAAAGATTTGCCTTCCTAAAAAACTATAAAATTTTCAAAAAAATATAAAAATTTTGAGATATCCGACTTCAAGATAATCACGTGAAATTTTAGTTTCCTGGAAAGATTTGGATCTTTAACGGAAACCTTAAGAAAATTATGATTTTGTTAAACGAGATGATTCCAAAACAAGTGAAATTTTCGACCAATTTTGCAACTTTTCGAAATTTTGAAAAATAAACATTTTAAATTACACCAAATTATGATATTGTCGAAAATTACTCACATATTGATTATTTTTTGTATTTTAAAAATTTTTACTTTTTCAGAGCAATGACCCTTGCGATAAAATTCAAAGCTTTTTGGAAAATTCCGAGATATTTATAACGAAAACAACCAAAGAGGCAGGATTTATTCGAAAAATGAGGTTTTTTGAATGAATTAACTTTTCGATCAATTTTGGAAATTTGAGAAACTTCAAGATGCAATAAACATTTTGAAATTTTTCTAGTCTGTGATACTCTCGGAAATAACCGATGTTAAGAAACATTTTGTGTAAACAATGGGACGTTTTTTGAAAAATTCTGAAATTTTTGAAAAATTCAGACTTCAAAACATTAGATTTTGGAATAAAATTTTTGGAAGATTGCGTCTCGCCCTTAGAGAATTATTTCGACTAGATGAAATATTTGAAAGCTACTGATAATCGTAGTAACCAATTTTCAAAAATCTCATATCCGAGCACAAGAATAGCAATATTAGTTGCAGGCACTGTAGTTTCATAAATCAATGACTCGAACTACATTTCTCTTTTAAACTTCATAGAAGTAAAACATAAAACTGTTATCTATGCACATTTGTTCGTTATTATTCCGACTTTAGAGTAAACCTAGAGTTTAGCTCCAACGGTAGCTACTGAATTAAATCCAAAACAATCCTCCAATGTATTAGAAGAGACAATATTCAATGACAACAAACGACGGCAGTCGCCGAGTAAACCGCTGCAGTGTACGTAGTATAGCTATTCTAAAAATAGATTAATATAAAAAATTGGCGCCGAGTAAACCCGTGCACTGGATTCTGTATACGGCGCCGGGTAAACCCCTGCACTGGATTCTGTATACGGTAAGTATATAAATGAGGACCCCCAGCGCAGCAGGTGGTAGAAGCTTGAACTTCGATTTTGTACGCAAATCAGTATTAGGTGCCAGTGGGCGTCCAGCCGATTTTAACGGTTTTGGAATCTACACATGTTATAAGTATCGAAAACAAGGTTTTAAGGGGGTGGTCACTGGGCGTCCGTATATCCGGACGCCCAGTGACCTCGGACGCCGACTGAACCTAAGATTTTGCATTGGAGACGCACAGTTGTACCGTGTAGATATATATATATATATATATATATATATATAGGACAAAACAAAAACAAAAAGGGTGCAACCCGGGCTCCGACACACCGGGCTGCTGTTCCATTTCCCAGCGACTACTCCTCACACCGTGAGGTGAGCAATCACTGGGTCCGCGAATCGTGCGTCCTAAGCAGACGAAGGGACCCATGGATGACTGCCTTCTGCATTCTGGCGGCTAAGATGTGCGCCGCCGCACGGCACACCGGCATTTTGCGCAGTGCAGAGAGCAGCGTATCCCTCATACCACCTAGGGATCCAATGACCATTACTAGCAGACTCACAGTGTAGTCCGGCCAGAGCCTGCGAAGTTGTCCGAGGAGCTCCTGATACTTGGTCCGCTTTTCCTCCTCCTTAGAGACGATGTTCCCCTCGGCAGGCGCCGAGAACTCGATAACGAACATCGTCTTTTGTTGGTAGTCGAGGAGGACTATGTCTGGCTTATTTGCATGTATAAGCTCGAGCGTGGAGAATGAGTAGTTCCAGTAAATTCTGCACCTCTCGTTCTCCACAACGGACTCAATGTCCCCTGGAGCATACGGCAGCACCGGTGTCTCATCTATACCGTATGAGTGCCTTAAATGGTAGTATAGCACTCGTAGAGCCGCGTTGTGCCGATAGACGTAGGCTGTGCCAGCGTACACCTTACACGCCGACAAGAGGTGCGTAAGGGTCTCTGGCGCCTGCAGGCAGGCTCTACAGCGGATATCGGGCACATCCATACCCATAATCCGGCTACGGTATACTAAGGTGTTGAAGACACCGTCTTGGCAAGCCATTATAGAGCTCTCAGTCTCCGACTTCAACCCATTAGACCTTAGGAAGGAGAAGGTCAACTGCTCAGATAAACCATGCTCTTCTAGATGTTTGTAGAAGATTCCGTGCATTGGTTTATCTTTGTGAAGTCTTAAAAGCAATTGGACTTCAGCAGTTTTAATCCGGGTTTTTAATTGTGCGGGAGCAAGTTCCGTAACGGACTGCTGACACCTCCGCGTGAAGTCGAGCGTGAGACTAAGTTCTTCGGCTGCCCGTGTTGCTGCTCTAAAAAGGAAGGCTCCTTTACCCGCAATCTCGTGCTCTCGCACAAAGCGGATCAGGGGATCGGTGCTCGTCGTAACATAGCAGGCAGTGGCCAGTACTACTCTGTTGTGCAGACGCTCCAAACTCAATAGTCCACGCCCTCCCAGGTGTCGCGGGAGGTATATTCGCGGGACAGAGGATCTAGGATGTAGACTTCCCTCCATATTCATCCTTTTGCGGGTCTTTATGTCGATTTGTCGCAGCTCTTCCACTTTCCAGTGGATAGCACCAAAGCTGTATAACAACAATGGGACCGCAAGCATGTTTGTGGCAGCGACTTTGTTTTTGCCGGACAGTTCTGACGACCAGATCTGCCGGAGTCGGTGCAAATACTTGCGGCGGAGACACTCTTTGACCAATTCTGCCTCTTGGATGTGACGCTGCGCCACTCCAAGGTAGGTATAAGTATCTCCGGCATGCAGTTGTCGCAAGATGCTCCCATCAACGAGCTGCTCCTCATCTTCACTATCTCCGCAACGTCCTCTTTTGAGATGAACCATGGCACATTTGTCTATCCCGAACTCCATACCAATAGCTTGACTGTAATCCTGCACTACCCTCAGCGACTGCTCTAAATCGCGTTGTCCGGAGGCATAGAGTTTCAGGTCATCCATGTAAAATAAGTGGGTGACCTTGTGCCTCCGGTAATTGGGCTTGCCACAGCTATATCCCTTAGTATTTTTCAGCGCTATGGACAAAGGCAGTAGCGAGATGCAGAAGAGCAAGGGACTCAAGGAGTCTCCTTGGAAGACGCCTCTTTTAAATGATACCAACTCTGTCCGAACCCTGGTTTCACCCGATGTTATAGTGAACCGAGTCTTCCAGAGCGGCATCAGTTGTTTGATGCATCCCACTATTTGATCATCTACCGAAAGACATTCCAACAGCCGCACAATCAGTTCATGAGACGTAGTGTCGAATGCCTTCCGATAGTCGATATATATATATATATATATATATATATATATATATATATATATATATATATATATATATATATATATATCTACACGGTACAACTGTGCGTCTCCAATGCAAAATCTTAGGTTCACTCGGCGTCCGAGGTCACTGGGCGTCCGGATATACGGACGCCCAGTAACCACCCCCTTAAAACCTTGTTTTCGATGCTTATAACATGTGTAGATTCCAAAACCGTTAAAATCGGCTGGACGCCCACTGGCACCTAATACTGATTTGCGTACAAAATCGAAGTTCAAGCTTCTACCACCTGCTGCGCTGGGGGTCCTCATTTATATACTTACCGTATACAGAATCCAGTGCAGGGGTTTACCCGGCGCCGTATACAGAATCCAGTGCACGGGTTTACCCGGCGCCAATTTTTTATATTAATCTATTTTTGGAATAACTATACTACGTACACTGCAGCGGTTTACTCGGCGACTGCCGTCGTTTGTTGCCATTGAATATTGTCTCTTCTAATACATTGGAGGATTGTTTTGGATTTAATTCAGTAGCTACCGTTGGAGCTAAACTCTAGGTTTACTCTAAAGTCGGAATAATAACGAACAAATGTGCATTGATAACAGTTTTATGTTTTACTTCTATGAAGTTTAAAAGAGAAATGTAGTTCGATTCATTGATTTATGCAACTACAGTGCCTGCAACTAATATTGCTATTCTTGTGCTCGGATATGAGATTCTTGAAAATTGGTTTCTACGATTATCAGTAGCTTTCAAATATTTCATCTAGTCGAAATAATTCTCTAAGGGCGAGACGCAATCTTCCAAAAATTTTATTCCAAAATCTAATGTTTTGAAGTCTGAATTTTTCAAAAAATTTAAAATTTTTCAAAAAACGTCCCATTGTTTACACAAAATGTTTCTTAACATCGGTTATTTCCGAGAGTATCACAGGCTAATAAAATTTCAAAATGTTTATTGCATCTTCAAGTTTCTCAAATTTCCAAAATTGGTCGAAAAGTTCATTCATTCAAAAAACCTCATTTTTCGAATAAATCCTGCTTCTTTGGTTGTTTTCGTTATAAATATCTCGGAATTTTCCAAAAAGCTTTGAATTTTATCGCAAGGGTCATTGCTTTGAAAAAGTAAAAATTTTTAAAATACAAAAAATAATCAATATGTGACTAATTTTCGACAATATCATAATTTGGTGTAATTTAAAATGTTTATTTTTCAAAATTTCGAAAAGTTGCAAAATTGGTCGAAAATTTCACGTGTTTTGGAATCATATCGTTTACCAAAATCATAATTTTCTTAAGCTTT
Source organism: Callosobruchus maculatus (assembly GCA_951848785.1). Taxonomy (NCBI): domain Eukaryota; kingdom Metazoa; phylum Arthropoda; class Insecta; order Coleoptera; family Chrysomelidae; genus Callosobruchus; species Callosobruchus maculatus. Next base: position 53,904 of record CATOUR010000278.1, read on the forward strand.
CTGTTGAAGATCCAAATCTTTCCAGGAAACTAAAATTATCTCAAATTTTTATATTTGTTTGAAAATTTTATAGTTTTTTAGGAAGGCAAATCTTTTTCGAAAATTTCATAGTTATTCCACAAAGTTTCAAAACTTTAGTTTTTTTCAGAAGTTCTCAGTTTTTGTCAAAAGGAAACTATTTTAAAAGTTTGAATTTTTCTTAGAGACTTCCATATGATATGGGAGCGAAATAGACCAAACTCCAGTTTTCATGTTTTACGTGGAAATCAGTAATGATCGATAGCTGTTTATCCAACCCAATTGAAATATCCCCAGGTGTTCCTCAAGGGTCAGTCCTGGGATCACTCTTGTATTTAATTTACACAATTGATATGTCCAACTCCATAGAAAACTCGTCAGTAATGTGTTATGCTGACGATACACAAATTTACAAAATCTTCAGCACCAACTCCATGGATAGTGCACTCCTTCAGATTAATAATGATCTAAATGCCATTGCAAACTACTCTCAAAATAATAATTTGAAACTTAATAAAGACAAGTGTTCTGTAATGTTATTTTGCCCAGGCCCTAAACATCATTTTATAACCAATCACTTTGATGTCAAAATTAACAACGACTTTTTGGATATGGTAAATACTGCCAAAAATTTGGGATTGACCATTGATACTGATACTCTGCGTTTCAAAGAACATGTGTCAAATGTTTTGAAAAAATGTTATATTAATTTGAAGTCTTTATATGTGAATCGTTCAATTTTGGATTTTAAAATAAGAAAAAACTATGTAAGTCTCTCATATTTCCTAGCATATTTTATTGTAGCAGTGTATACTATTTTTGTTTAGATTCGGTTACTAAGAACATATTACAAAAACTGCAAAACATGTGTTGTACTTTCTTTGAAAAAATACGATCATATCTCTTTGAAGAGAAATCAGCATGGTTGGTTAGGCATATAAAATGCGTGTAAATATTACTTAGCAACATTTACACATAAAATTGTTTCTTCTCTCTCCCCCCCTTTAAAAAAAATTTGTATTTAGCCGTAGTAATTTAGACATCAATTTTAGAGATCCCATGTATAAAACTGTACTATATCGCAGATCATACACCTACAATGCCATCAAGATTTACAATGATTTAGATGATACATACAGGGTGGGCCAATAGTGCGTGGACGGAGAATTGCGGGCTTACTAAAAAATATTTCAAAAATCTGTCACTTGATCATGGTAGGGATCCTTAAGGGCTATAACGTAAAAATATTTTCACTTGAATTTTGACGTTTATACAGGGTGATCCATATCAAACCTACATTTTTTTGAATGGAACCCCCTATATATTATTGCATATTTGGATTCCTTGGTCAATTCTAATGTGACTTTATGTATCACACATGGAACTTTAAACCGTTTAGGCGCAAATCACCATTTTTGGTTAAGTAGGTATCAGAAAAAAATTGAATATCGCAGCGATTATAATACCTAGAAGGCCCTGACCTCGCGGTACGATTAAGCATGAGATGCGTCACCTTAGGTTAGACGGCTAAATTTGAATTCTTTTTGTACTTTGAGAAATCAGAGGATAAATTAAGGAAACTTCAATCACAGATAACTTGATTTTTTCAAATGGGAATGCCTATTTTGGTTTAAATAATCAAATCTAAAATTTGATTACCTTTCTAATGATATAGCATTCTTGACATGAATCTTTTTTCGTTTTCATTTTATTTCAAATTTTCAGTCAAATCGGCGTTTTTCAATTTTCCTGCGTGCAAGCAACCTAGCAGGCCATGAAAAATAAACAAAAGCTCGTTAATATGGAAGAAAGCAACTAACTTAGTAAAAACATGCAGACTAGTAAAATTTCAAAATATTTATTGCATCTTGAAGTTTCTCAAATTTCCAAAATTGGTCTAAAAGTTAATTCATTCTAAAAACCTCATTTTTCGGATAAATCCTGCTTCTTTGTTTGTTTTTGTTATAAATATCTCGGAATTTTCCAAAAAGTTTTGAATTTTATCGAAAGGGTCATTGGTTTGAAAAAGTAAACATTTTTAAAATACAAAAAATAATCAAAATGTGAGTAATTTTTGACAATATCGTTAGGGTACTTGCAGAGGTCGTGAAATCGCCTCGGGAGTATACATAGCGTAAAGAAAACCATATCAAGAAGCAGTAGGAAACAAAAAACATGATTTTACGGACGGCCAAAAAACGATATTTGCAAAATAAAATAAGGATATATTCAAATTTTTCCACGTGACTTAAAACAAGGGCTGACGTCACAGGTATCTTATCGATATCGACAATCGATACTGCTACAGCGCAAGTCAGTGAGATTCAACTGCAAACTATTTCTGATGTTGCCAAATTTCTTTTTAAATATTTACGTTGGCCATATATCAATAATTTAATTTACGAGCGAGTTTTGTTATATGGGTATACATATTCCCAAATGAAATAAGACTTCTCTTTTATCCTACTACAGCCGTAGTTCCTCATTGAGTAATACTGCGAGATGCAAAATGCAAAACGAAATCATATCAGCTGTTCGAACGCAACCATATTTTCTTTGTGGTTTGCCAACTGCGCATTCGACTAGAGATGAAACAATGCGACTCGATTTATTGATACTCAAACATATTTGAAATAGGCAATTAACCCACTAGCATTTTTGTTGCAATACATTTTTATATCTGATAGGTATCACAGTTCATCCTGTTTGTGACCGAGATTCGCAACTAATCGAAGCCATCATTTTATTTCGACGCATCCCATTATGAACGAATTCAAAGATAGAATCTAAATCAAGCCCATCCCTACAAGGTGAATTAGTAATCTAGCCTAACTTTTATTCTTTTGACTTTTGTACTTTTGTGTGTGCCTGTTTTGTGGTTATAATGATCAATGTCAAAATGTTAGGTTAGCATTGGCTATCGATATCGAATATCAATACTTTACATCCCATCACTATAGGATATCACTGACGTCAGAGGTTGTTTGCGCGGCATTTTCCGGCATTTGAAATAATTTTTGGAATATCTCTCACAGCCGACACCAAAAAACCAAACAAGTGATTTTGTCATGTTTACTAGGCTTTAAGGAACGCGTAAATGACATAATATTTTTTCTGCAAGTACCCTAGTAATTTAAGATGTTTATTTTTCAAAATTTCGAAAAGTTGCAAAATTGGTCGAAAATTTCACTTGTTTTGGAATCATCTCGTTTATTAAGATCATAATTTTCTTAAGGTTTCTGTTTTGAATATCCAACTCTTTCCAAAAAACTCAAATTTCACGTGATTATCTTGAAGTCGGATATCTCAAAATTTTTATATTTTTTTTTTGAAAATTTTATAGTTCTTTAGGAAGTCAAATTTTTTTCGAAAATTTCATAATTATTTCACAAAGTTTCTAAACTTTACGTTTTTTCAGAAGTTCTCAGTTTTTGTCAAAAAGAAACTATTTTAAAAGTTTGAATTTTTCTTAGAGATTTTCATATGATCTGGGAGCGAAATAGGCAAAATCCAGTCTTCATGTTTTACGTGAAAATCAGTAATATGCAGCTTGATTCATGTAACAAATACAACTTTGGTTTGCCGAATTTATGGAGTCACTGTGTATAATTAAAAATGAGACTGCTGATGACTGTTCCTACAAACCCTTGTTAAACTTTTTTCGATACCTTTCTAGTTTACCCAACTATCGACCACCTCTGAAAAATTTGATAACGCCACATATTAAGATTATACTGTAAATATAAAATAATATAATGGTATGAAATTATCCAGGGCAGCACACCTAAAGAATCTGTTTTAGTTGCGCCCCACTTTCCTGTACATGCTGTAATTTTGTTTTGTTCACCCTCGACATCCATATAAATAATCATTCAACTCTCATAAGCCTTTTTGTGAACATAAAATAATTTGTGAGATAAATGGGGGGTGTCCAGAAGGGAAATCCATATAAAATGTTAAAGGTCATTGTTTATTTCATAAAAAATCCAGTGTACAGGTTTACTATGCTCCCCTATTGTAAAGTAAATCTATTTTTAGTATCATCATATTCTTTGTGTTTTGCAGCGGTTTACCCAGCGTCTGTCGCTGAATCTTGCCCTTGAAATGTGCAAAGTACCGAAATTCCTTGAGATAATAGCGTCTTTCCCAGCTATCAAATATTCTCTGCTCACGACGTACTTGCAGATTTGTGTTTCTTGCATGGGTACAGTACTTAATAGCATGCTAAGAACTTAGGAGTTGAGCGTTTAGGCTATACCGAAAAGCCTATGAACACATTTCCTCCATAATATGCTAATGCAATTCTTCAGTATATTCCATTTCCGTGTAAGCGTAGTGTACCAACAATATAATACACTGAAAGGCAATTTTTGGGCTATAGTGACTTTATTTTGAGTTGCAGTACGCGATGAAAAGCTCTATACATATTCTGTGCTCAAATCTCCGTAACCATATACAGGGTGTCTCAAAAGGACCCGACTATTTGAGGTAGGGAAAAGCCAAATGGAGAGATAAAGGAAGAAATTTTACTTTTTTTACTTTTTCAAAATAACATCCTTAAAACGACGCCCATTTTGTTGACGGTATTCTTCAAAGCGTTTATGCACATTATCAAAACGGTCCAACTACTTAGAGTACACGAGACGCAAATAAAGCGTGGTGGAGGGAGTAAGCCCGCACCGCTCGCTCGGTAAGAACACTGGTTAGATATTGCACTTTTAGTTGCCAGGATGCATGTTTAGTTGCCACAATATTGAAGAAAGCATCAGATCGATAGCAACTCAGCAACTCCTTGGAACAGTTTTTGATAAAATGTGCACAAACGGTTTGAAGAATGCCTTCAACAAAATGGGCGTCATTTAAAGAATGTTATTTTGAAAAAGTAAAATTTCTTCCTTCATCTCTCAATTGGCACTAATCAATGGTATTTACAATAAGCCGGTTTTGGTTTTTCCCTACCTCAAACAGTCGGGTCGTTTTGAGACACCCTGTAGTATTGTACCACTATAACTGCATAGCTGTATCATAGTTCTTGGGCAGTGACTCTTCTCTCATTAGCCATTACGCTTCTAATCAACACGCTCAAAGTTCCACTCATTCTAACGGCTCTCAGAACCCTTGCCTCGTGGCAATAAGCCATTCAAGGGTGGACGCCTAGTAACATCAACGCTGAATTTACAAAAAGTCTGTATATAAATTCTATTAATAGACAGGCATAAAAAATATGGACGCCCAGTGGAGCTAACGGTGAACTATGACGCCAAGCGACCTGTTTCTGAAACTTACTTATATACAGTTATATACGCCAGACGCTGGGTAAAACGCTTTTGGTCCGGACGCTGGGTGATCCGCTGTAAATAAATATATATATATATATATATATATATATATATACATCATTATAACAAACCTGAGCCAATTGGAAATTGACCATATACTGAGCCACCTACTTAGAGATGTGCTAGATAAATAATAGTTTTATTTTCATCTCCAGATATATTGTGTTGTATCTAAAAACCGTAATATACATAAGAAATTATTTAAAATAAATATTTTTGAAAATGCTTATATATTCATATTTATAGTACATACATGAGCCATGCATACATTTAATACCATTGTGAGCCTTTGATATACAAGTTTATGTAAATTATCGAATCTTCCTGAGCCAAGCAATGTTGCCAAGATTACAGCTGGGTTTCGGCTCAGAATAGTTAGCAATCAAATATATACAAATAACACGCCCACTTGACCTTGACTGGGTGGAATTATTACTCCTGCTGTACTGTGTGAGGCTTTCTCGGCCACCGTCGAGTGAATTTGTGGTTCTTGGGTTGTTAAGCTGGCGTCGTTTAGCGTTAAGTCTTGACGTTTCGCCACCACGAGTGGATGGCATATTCAGAATCTATTTCACTTTGGCGACTTCCAAAATACTGTAATTTGGATTTTGGATACTGTAATTTGTATTGGTCAATATGGTCAAGTCATTCTCACGTGATGCCGTGACCAAGGGAAAAGGGATTCATTTTTATTCAGGGTGTTAATTAAGTATGTTAACAAACTTTAACCACGAATAGTACTCTGAAAAATAGAAAGAAAATGTCATATGAACATGGGTCCGGAAATGCTTCCTAAGGGAGCTACGCTCCTTTGCATGGGGCACCCTGAAGACGGTTTTCCCTCGATATTCTCGAAATCTCGAAACCATTCATAACAAAAATTACGAAATTAGGTACGATGGGTAAACTTTTGACGCTGAATCTGATTCTGAATTCAGAATTTCATAATTTTAATCAGAGGCATATCATACGGGAGGAGTTAGGGGTAAAAATAACCCCATTTTCTAAATGGTAATTTTTTGACATTTTGATTTTAGGATATGGTGTTTCAGAGTTTGTTGTCAAGTAGAAGTGTACTGATATTCAGCTGGTAGCGGTCACTTCCACTTTAAGAAAACATTCTCTATTTGTCTTAGTATTTTATTTCTTATTTGTTCAAACTCTTATTAAATAATGTTACTAAAAATAATACCTAAATGTTTTGTAATAACTCTAAACTGAATAAACTGACAGTTCTTAAGTTGTTTATCAATTATTTCAATTGTTTTTCACAGCACACTTATTAAATAAATGAACATTTATTTATTTACAATAGCCTGCATCGATTCAATGCTTTGCATTTTTCTCGAAAATGGTTAGCCCTTTCGAGATGTACCAAAAAACCATTTGTACGTAGAAATCTCTGAAATGTCTGTCTGTTGGCGTTTTTCTAGCCTCCCAATCTCAGTAACCGCTACATGGATTGTGATGAAATTTGGGCAGCGTTATGCTGTGGGGTCGTAGTAGGTAATGTTTCTATAATTTTGAAAATCGTTATACGGGGGGCGGAGTAATTAGCAAAAAACGAAAAATTTCAAATACGCCTTTAGGCGTTTTAGGGGTTCCTGATCATTTTCTACTTTTTTTTGGGTGGGGGTGAATTTGGGGTGATTGGGGGGTGGGGGGTTGTAATACTGAAAAATTTGTTGTATTCACAATGGGCTCTCTAATGACCTGTAAATGAAAGACCTAGCGCCATAATACAATTTTTTAGGTCCATCCAAACATTGCCTTCCTTATAATAGAAACCAAGGGACTTGGAATAATTTGTGATGTATACAGGGTGGCCAATCGGGTGACGATAATAATTTTTTTTTTAGATAGCCCCTACCGAGACCTATCCAAAACACCTCTATGTATGTGTACCGATTATTGATAGTTTTCGAGTTATGATTTTTTTTTGAAAATTCAGAGAGATTTAGAGATTTTCCAGTTTTTCCAAGAAATTATCAAAGACAAAAACAAAAATGCTTTTTGGCTTTTATTTTTTTCCGCAATTATACTCAGTATTAAGCCTATTTTAATATCCAATAAAGAGAACCTGTACATCCGAACAATAATTAAGTACATTTTGGGCCCAAAGTTTGAAATCTCTGTTTTTTGTCAGGAGACCAAAACCTTCTAAATAAAATTAAAAATACTTATGCCTGGTTCTGGAGCTCCAATCTAATCTTAAAAACTCTGCAAGACATTGCACTTTCGAAATAATAACGAAAAAATAGCACTTATGGGGGCATTTTGCGCCGTACGTGACTATTAAAGGTAAAAAGGTGATAACTCACGAATTTCCAAAATGATTTAAAAAACTATTATTATACTTTATTATGACAAATTAAAGAAAAAAAACTCATAACAACTAATAAACATGATAATCATTGATGTTTTAATCACTTTTAATAAAAAAAATTAATACCTGTGCTTTTTGCTGTGTGCTATTGAATTTCTGCTAAATTAAGTTGTATGGAAAGTTAACAAAGGAAAAGAATAATAAAACAACAATCTGACTTTTAATTCCATGGCGAAATTACCTGGGAAGCGTTATCGTAGCATACGCCATCCCTTTTACTTCCCTCACCGATAGGTGAGGGGAGGATTGTGATCGTGAAAATTTTCGATTTTGAGATAATAGGTTTTTTGGGCGTTTTATAATGTCTACATAACGAAAATCCGCGTCACTCATTTCTGTCGTTCTGTCTGTCGGTCTGTCTGTCTGTACGCGTTTTTCTAGCCTCGTAATCTCAGTAACCGCTGCATGGACTGTGATGAAATTTGGGCAGCAATATGCTGTGGGGTCTTGGTAGGTAATTTCAAATATTCCTCAAACTTCGTTTTTAGGCGTTTTACAGGTTCTTGATCATTTTCTGTGTTTTTTGGGTGGGGGTGGAATTTTGGTGTTTGGGGGTGGGGGGTTGAAAAACTGAAAAACTTGTTGTATTCATGATAGGCTGTCTACTGACCTGTCAAGGAAGACCTAGCGATACAAATCACCTTTTTAGGTTCATCCGATCATTGCCTTACCTATTACCGAAAATTAACACAACTGCGCCGACATGAGCTCGCAAAAAGCTAGTCTGAAAGAAAATGATGGCGTATGCTACGACATCGCTTCCTAGGTAATTCTGCCATGAAATTAGAAGTCAGATTATTGTTTATTATTCCTTTCCTTTGTTAACCTTCCATACAACTTAATTTAGCAGAAGTTTAATAGTACATAGTAAAGACACTTCAAAAATCACAATTTGGGTATTAGTTTTTTTATTAAAACTCATCAAAACATCAATGATTATCGGATTTATTAGTTGTTACGAGTTTATTTTCGTTAATTTGTCATAACAAAGCAAAATAATAGTTTTCTAAATCATTTTGGAAATTCGTGAATTATCACCTTTTTACCTTTAACACTCACGTACGCCGCAAAATGTCCCCATAAGTGCTACTTTTTCATCATTATTTCGAAAGTGCAATGTCCTGTAAAGTTTTTAAGATTAGTTTGAAGCTCCAGAACCAGACATAAGTATTTTTAATCTTATTCTGGTTTTGGTCTCCTGACTAAAAACAGAAATTTCAAACTTTGGCCCCAAAATGTACTTAATTATTGTTCGGACGTACAGGTTCTCTTTATTGAATATTAAAATAGGCTTAATACTGAGTATAACTGCAGAAAAAAATAAAAGCCAAAAAGCATTCTTGTTTTTGTTTTTGACGACTTCTTGGAAAAACTGGAAAATCTCTAAGTTTTCAAAAAAAAAATCATAACTCGAAAACTATCAATAATCGGTACACATACCTGGGGGTGTTTTGGATAGGTCTCGGTACGGGCTATCTAAAAAAAAATTATTATCGTCACCCGATTGGCCACCCTGTATATCCGAGTGTTGTTTTAGTTTTAGATCGTTCTTTATTGCATAACGCCAAACTTATCGAATGGATTTTAATTAAATTTTGACACAGTATTACTGCCACGGCGAGGATGGAAAACGCGCATGTTTTGGAAAAATCGTGTCAGTGGGGGCGCAGCAACAATAAAAAAACTAAAAATGTAAAAATAGCTCAAACTTTGTTTTTCGGCGTTTTAGGGGTTTCTGATCATTTTTTACTTTTTTGGGTGGGGGTGAAATTGGGGGTGGTTAGTGGGTGGGGGGTTGTAAAACTCAAAAATTTATTCCATTTATAACAGTGTCCATTGACCTGTGAAAGAAATACCTAGCGGCATAATAGACGTTTGTTAGGTCCATCCGAACATTGCCTTGGCTATTACAGAAATCAAGGGATTTGGTATTGGTAGGGGTAGGTATTGATTTAGGTCGTTCTGAATTTAGTAACATGGAAATTATGGAATTAATTTTAATGAAATTTAGACACAGTATTATTACCGCGGCAAGGATGAGAAATGCGTATGGTTTTCAAAAATCGTGTCAGTGGCGGCGCAGCAATAATAAAAAAACTAAAAATATAAAAATAGCTCAAACTTCGTTTTTAAGCAATTTGGGGGTTCCTGATTGTTTCGTTTCGTCCAGTTGGGGCTGAATTGTGTCGCCTACGGAGAGATTTAGGAAACTATTTACTAGTTTTTGTGTTGGATGTTTTTTGACGACAGGTGGGCGATGATTTGGTTGCAACTGTTATGTGTGGGAAGTACTGAGTCAATCAACTTGACTCCATTTTTTTTTGTTTAACAAAGAGTTTAACAATTGCTAATCTCAACCAATCAGATTCCACAGAAGTGGAACATTTAATCACTGGATTATTTGATAATGATATAATGATGACAAGAAATTAGGGTTTTGAATTGAATACATTTTTTAGTGATACATGGAAATAACATTTAAGTTTTATAACAAAACTATTTTTGTTTTTTTCACAATAATGCAAAAGTTATTTCAAAATAAAAATGGGCTTTTGTATCCAGTACCGAAAACACGCCCAAAGCTCCCGAACCCACGTGTCGTCAAGTATGGTTCGTTGAAGCGATCCGTTCTGCAGAGGGTCACATGACGTAGTGATAAAATTCGATTCAAAAACATATTCATGTCGATGGTACAAAACAAAATGTGTGTAACATGAGTGAAAAGCATATCAATATATTTTTTGGTTAAAAAAAAATAAAAAAAAGTTGCAAGCGTGTGTTTCGAGCCAACACCCGCTTGAACACAGCAATTTGCTGCGTAACACTATACCACTACGCCACCCGACCCACCACTGCTGAGCGGATCGCTTCAACGAAACATATTGACTTCACATGGGTTCGGGAGCCATCGGAGTGTTTTCGGTACTGGACTGAAAAGCCCATTTTTGTTTTGTTACAACTTTTTAATTATTGCGAAAAAAAGAAAACGAAAATAGTTTTGATACAAAACTTATATATGATATGATCAAAAGTGACATCCAGCTTTGACGTTTGTTCCCAATATTAATAAAATGCTATTGGATGATATTTATTAACTTATCTCTCGATACCCAATAGAAAGCTAAATGTGAAAATAAGCGCGGTAAAAAGAAAATAACTATAATACCCATATATCCCTAATGAGAATCACTCGGAGGTGACGTCATGCGCACAGCAGGCGAAAAACCGGACAGCGGAGCATCTAGCCCTGATAAAATAGCATGCACCTGATGATCGGTGTTGCCAAATCCTCTGGCTCATGTTTATAACAATTTCCGGTATATACTTGTATATAAATTATGAAATCGCAGCGCCATTTGTGGAAATTCTGTGAACTATATTTCCTAGCAATGGTATTAACCTGAGCCACCACATTATGACGTTTTTTACCTTTCTGACATTAGAGCACGGAACATGTTTTCGTTATTTACAATCTGTGACATTTGATCTACCAAAGCTTTGTCTGAAATTGACTGTAGTAGGCCAAATGTACCGAGAAACAAAGGCAAACGGACCTGAGCCGTCTATATGGCTCACATCCGTCGAAGTGGCTCAGGTTAATACGCTCAAGTTCCTATTAGTGGATCAGGTTAGTATCAAAGAGGAAAATATATATATATATATATATATATATATATATATATATATATTTATTTACAGCGGATCACCCAGCGTCCGGACCAAAAGCGTTTTACCCAGCGTCTGGCGTATATAACTGTATATAAGTAAGTTTCAGAAACAGGTCGCTTGGCGTCATAGTTCACCGTTAGCTCCACTGGGCGTCCATATTTTTTATGCCTGTCTATTAATAGAATTTATATACAGACTTTTTGTAAATTCAGCGTTGATGTTACTAGGCGTCCACCCTTAAATGGCTTATTGCCACGAGGCAAGGGTTCTGAGATAGCCGTTAGAATCAGTGGAACTTTGAGCGTGTTGGTTAGAAGCGTAATGGCTAATGAAAGAAGAGTCACTGTCCAAGAACTATGATACAGCTACGCAGTTATAGTGGTACAATACTACAGGGTGTCTCAAAACGACCCGACTATTTGAGGTAGGGAAAAACCAAAACCGGCTTATTGTAAATACCATTGATTAGTGCCAATGGAGAGATGAAGGAAGAAATTTTACTTTTTCAAAATAACATTCTTTAAATGACGCCCATTTTGTTGAAGGCGTTTTTCAAACCGTGTGTGCACATTTTATCAAAAACTGTTCCAAGGAGTTGCTGAGTTGCTATCGATCTGATGCTTTCTTCAATATTGTGGCAACTAAACATGCATCCTGGCAACTAAAAGTGCAATATCTAACCAGTGTTCTTACCGAGCGAGCGGTGCGGGCTTACTCCCTCCACCACGCTTTATTTGCGTCTCGTGCACTCTAAGTAGTTGGACCGTTTTGATAATGTGCATAAACGCTTTGAAGAATACCGTCAACAAAATGGGCGTCATTCAAAGAATGTTATTTTGAAAAAGTAAAAAAAGTAAAATTTCTTCCTTTATCTCTCCATTTGGTTTTTCCCTACCTCAAATAGTCGGGTCCTTTTGAGACACCCTATATATGGTTACGGAGATTTGAGCACAGAATATGTATAGAACTTTTCATCGCGTACTGCAACTTAAAATAAGGTCACTATAGCCCAAAAATTGCCTTTGAGTGTATTATATTGTGGGTACACTACGCTTACACGGAAATGGAATATACTGAAGAATTGCATTAGCATATTATGGAGGAAATGTGTTCATAGGCTTTTCGGTATAGCCTAAACGCTCAACTCCTAAGTTCTTAGCATGCTATTAAGTACTGTACCCATGCAAGAAACACAAATCTGCAAGTACGTCGTGAGCAGAGAATATTTGATAGCTGAGAAAGACGCTGTTATCTCAAGGAATTTCGGTACTATGCACATTTTAAGGGCAAGATTCGGCGACAGACGCTGGGTAAACCGCTGCAAAACACAAAGAATATGATGATACTAAAAATAGATTTACTTTACAATAGGGGAGCATAGTAAACCTGTACACTGGATTTTTTATGAAATAAACAATGACCTTTAACATTTTATATGGTCTTCCCTTCTGGACACCCCCCATTTATATCACAAATTATATTATGTTCACAAAAAGGCTTATGAGAGTTGAATGATTATTTATATGGATGTCGAGGGTGAACAAAACAAAATTACAGCATGTACAGGAAAGTGGGGCGCAATTAAAACAGATTCTTTAGGTGCGCTGCCCTGGATAATTTCATACCATTATATTATTTTATATTTACAGTATAATCTTAATATGTGGCGTTATCAAATTTTTTAGAGGTGGTCGATAGTTGGGTAAACTAGAAAGGTATCGAAAAAAGTTTAACAAGGGTTTGTAGGAGCAGTCATCAGCAGTCTCATTTTTAATTATACACAGTGACTCCATAAATTCGGCAAACCAAAGCTGTATTTGTTAAATGAATCAAGCTGCATATTACTGATTTTCACGTAAAACATGAAGACAGGAGTTTGTCTATTTCGCTCCCAGATCATATGAAAATCTCTAAGAAAAATTCAAACTATTAAAATAGTTTCTTTTTGACAAAAACTGAGAACTTCTGAAAAAAACGTAAAGTTTAGAAACTTTGTGAAATAATTATTATGAAATTTTCGAAAAAAAATTGACTTCCTAAAGAACTATAAAATTTTCAAAAAAAAAATATAAAAATTTTGAGATATCCGACTTCAAGATAATCACGTGAAATTTGAGTTTTTTGGAAAGAGTTGGATATTCAAAACAGAAACCTTAAGAAAATTATGATCTTAATAAACGAGATGATTCCAAAACATGTGAAATTTTCGACTAATTTTGCAACTTTTCGAAATTTTGAAAAATAAACATTTTAAATTACTAGGGTACTTGCAGAAAAAATATTATGTCATTTACGCGTCTCTTAGAGCCTAGTAAACATGACAAAATCACTTGTTTGGTTTTTTAGTATCGGCTGTGAGAGATATTCCAAAAATTATTTCAAATGCCGGAAAATGCCGCGCAAACAACCTCTGACGTCAGTGATATCCTATAGTGATGGGATGTAAAGTATTGATATTCGATATCGATAGCCAATGCTAACCTAACATTTTGACATTGATCATTATAACCACAAAACAGGCACACACAAAAATACAAAAGTCAAAAGAATAAAAGTTAGGCTAGATTACTAATTCACCTTGTAGGGATGGGCTTGAATTAGATTCTATCTTTGAATTCATTCATAATGGGATGCGTCGAAATAAAATGATGGCTTCGATTAGTTGCGAATCTCGGTCACAAACAGGATGAACTGTGATACCATCAGATATAAAAATGTATTGCAACAAAAATGCTAGTGGGTTAATTGCCTGTTTCAAATATGTTTAAGTATCAATAAATTGAGTCGCATTGTTTCATCTCTAGTCGAATGCGCAGTTGGCAAACCACAAAGAAAATATGGTTGCATTCGAGCAGCTGATATGATTTCGTTTTGCATTTTGTATCTTGCAGCATTACTCAATGTGGAACTACGGCTGTAGTAAGATAAAAGAGAAGTCTCATTTCATTTGGGAATATGTATACCCATATAACAAAACTAGCTCGTAAATTAAATTATTGATATATGGCCAACGTAAATATTTAAAAAGAAATTTGGCAACATCAGAAATAGTTTGCAGTTGAATCTCACTGACCTGCGCTGTAGCAGTATCGATTGTCGATATCGATAAGATACCTGTGACGTCAGCCCTTGTTTTAAGTCACGTGGAAAAATTTGAATATATCCTTATTTTATTTTGCAAATATCTTTTTTTGGTCGTCCGTAAAAATCATGTTTTTTGTTTCCTACTGCTTCTTGACATGGTTTTCTTTACGCTATGTATACTCCCGAGGCGATTTCACGACCTCTGCAAGTACCCTAACGATATTGTCAAAAATTCCTCACATTTTGATTGTTTTTTGTATTTTAAAAATGTTTACTTTTTCAAACCAATGACCCTTTCGATAAAATTCAAAACCTTTTGGAAAATTCCGAGATATTTATAACAAAAACAAACAAAGAAGCAGGATTTATTCGAAAAATGAGGTTTTTAGAATGAATGAATTTTTAGACCAATTTCGGAAATTTGAGAAACTTCAAGATGCAATAAATATTTTGAAATTTTGCTAGTCTGCATCTTTTTACTAAGTTAGTTGCTTTCTTCCATATTAACGAGCTTTTGTTTATTTTTCATGGCCTGCTAGGTTGCTTGCACGCAGGAAAACTGAAAAACGCCGATTTGACTGAAAATTTGAAATGAAATGAAAACGAAAAAAGATTGATGTCAAGAATGCTATATCGTTAGAAAGGTAATCAAATTTTAGATTTGATTATATAAACCAAAATAGGCATTCCCATTTGAAAAAATCAAGTTATCTGTGATTGAAGTTTCCTTAATATATGCTCTGATTTCTCCAAGTACAAAAAGAATTCAAATTTAGCCGTCTGACCTAAGGTGACGCATTCCATGCTTAATCGTACCGCATAGTCAGGGCCTTCTAGGTATTATAATCGCTGCGATATTCAATTTTTTTCTGATACCTACTTATACCAAAAATGGTGATTTGCGCCTAAACGCTTTAAAGTTCCATGTGTGATACATAAAGTCACATTAGAATTGACCAAGGAATCCAAATATGCAATAATATATAGGGGGTTCCATTCAAAAAAATGTAGGTTTGATATGAAAAACCCTGTATAAACGTCAAAATTCAAGTGAAAATATTTTTACGTTATAGCCCTTAAGGATCCCTACCACGATCAAGTGACAGATCTTTGAAATATTTTTTTAAGCCCGCAATTCTCCGTCCACGCACTATTGGCCCACCCTGTATGTATCATCTAAATCATTGTAAATCTTGATGGCATGGTAGGTGTATGATCTGCGATATAGTACAGTTTTATACATGGGTATCTCTAAAATTGATGTCTAAATTACTACGTCTAAATACAAATTTTTCGTAAAGGGGGGGGGGGGAGCGAGAAGAAAGAATTTTATGTGTAAATGTTGCTAAGTAATATTTACACGCATTTTCTATGCCTAACCAACCATGCTGATTTCTCTTCAAAGAGATATGATCGTATTTTTTCAAAGAAAATACAACACATATTTTGCAGTTTTTGTAATCTGTTCTTAGTAACCGAATCTAAACAAAAATAGTATACACTGCTACAATAAAATATGCTAGGAAATATGAGAGACTCACATAGTTTTTTCTTATTTTAAAATTCAAAATTGAACGATTTACATATAAAGACTTCAAATTATAACATTTTTTCAAAACATTAGACACATGTTCTTTGAGACGCAGAGTATCAGTATCAATGGTCAATCCCAAATTTTTGGCAGTATTTACCATATTCAAAGAGTCGTTCTTAATTTTGACATCAAAGTGATTGGTTATAAAATGATGTTTAGGGCCTGGGCAAAATAACATTACAGAACACTTGTCTTTATTAAGTTTCAAATTATTATTTTGAGAGTCGTTTGCAATGGCATTTAGATCATTATTAATCTGAAGGAGTGCACTATCCATGGAGTTGGTGTTGAAGCTTTTGTAAATTTGTGTATCGTCAGCATAACACATTACTGACGAGTTTTCTACGGAGTTGGACATATCAATTGTGTAAATTAAATACAAGAGTGGTCCCAGGACTGACCCTTGAGGAACACCTGAGGATATTTCAATTGGGTTGGATAAACAGCTATCAATCATTACTGATTTCCACGTAAAACATGAAAACTGGAATTTGGTCTATTTCGCTCCCATATCATATGAAAGTCTCTAAGAAAAATTCAAACTTTTAAAATAGTTTCCTTTTGACAAAAACTGAGAACTTCTGAAAAAACGTAAAGTTTTGAAACTTTGTGGAATAATTATGAAATTTTCGAAAAAGATTTGCCTTCCTAAAAAACTATAAAATTTTCAAAAAAATATAAAAATTTTGAGATATCCGACTTCAAGATAATCACGTGAAATTTTAGTTTCCTGGAAAGATTTGGATCTTCAAACAGAAACCTCAAGAAAATATGATTTTGGTAAACGAGATGATTCCAAAACAAGTGAAATTTTCGACCAATTTTGCAACTTTTCGAAATTTTGAAAAATAAACATTTTAAATTACACCAAATTATGATATTGTCGAAAATTACTCACATATTGATTATTTTTTGTATTTTAAAAATGTTTACTTTTTCAAAACAATGACCCTTGCGATAAAATTCAAAACATTTTGGAAAATTCCGAGATATTTGTAACGAAAACAACCAAAGAAGCAGGATTTATTCGAAAAATGAGGTTTTTTGAATGAATGAACTTTTCGACCAATTTTGGAAATTTGAGAAACTTCAAGATGCAGTAAACATTTTGAAATTTTACTAGTCTGTGATACTCTCGAAAATAACCGATGTTAAGAAACATTTTGTGTGAACAATGGGACGTTTCGTGAAAAATTATGAAATTTTTGAAAAATTCAGACTTCAAAACATTAGATTTTGGAATAAAATCTTTGGAAGATTGCGTCTCGCCTTTAGAGAATTATTTCGACTAGATGAAATATTTGAAAGCTACTGATAATCGTAGTAACCAATTTTCACAAATCTCATATCCGAGCACAGGAATAGCAATATTAGTTACAGGCACTGTAGTTGCATAAATCCATGAATCGAACTACATTTCTCTTTTAAACTTCATAGAAGTAAAACATAAAACTGTTATCTATGCACATGTGTTCGTTATTATTCCGACTTTAGAGTAAACCTAGAGTTTAGCTCCAACGGTAGCTACTGAATTAAATCCAAAACAATCCTCCAATGTATTAGGAGAGACAATATTCAATGATAACAAACGACGGCAGTCGCCGAGTAAACCGCTGCAGTGTGCGTAGTATAGTTATTCTAAAAATAGATTAATATAAAAAATTGGCGCCGGGTAAACCCGTGCACTGGATTCTATATACGGCGCCGGGTAAACCCCTGCACTGGATTCTGTATACGGTAAGTATATAAATGAGGACCCCTAGCGCCGCAGGTGCTAGAAGCTTGAACTTCGATTTTGTACGCGAATCAGCATTAGGTGCCAGTGAGCGTCCAGCCGATTTTAACGGTTTTGGAATCTACACATGTGATAAGTATCGAAAACAATGTTGTAAGGGGGTGGTTACTGGGCGTCCGTATATCCGGACGCCCAGTGACCTCGGACGCCGACTGAACCTAAGATTTTGCATTGGAGACGCACAGTTGTACCGTGTAGATATATATATATATATATATATATATATACGCTAATCGCTGCTAAACGATCACTGGTGACGCGGGCGAGAGGTTTGGAGGAAAACAGATTGTTTTCCGAAAAGCCTGCTCGTCTCTTCCAACAGCGACCACCAGTCATAGAGCAGCCGCCAACTGCTGATCGCGTGGAGACTTTCTGGAGGGGCATTTACGAACACCCCAAACCTCTCCAAGCAGACACTCCGGCCTTGGCGCAGTTCGAGTCCGTTTGTAGGAGGACTCCAAACCTGAATGTACTGCGTCACCCGATAAACACGGAAGAAATTCTTGGTGCCTTACGAGGCGCAAAGAATTTCGCAGCTCCTGGCCCGGATGGCATAAACACCTACTGGTTGAAAAAGTTTCCCAGTTGCCACCGGCATTTAGCTAGAGTTTTTAACTCGTGGCTAAACCAGGAGCAGCCAATTCCGGCTTGGTTTGTCGAGGGTCGAACCGTGCTTCTCCCGAAGACCGGAGATTTGTCTGATCCTAAAAACTACAGGCCAATAACATGTCTGAACGCATGTTACAAGCTCTTCACCAGAATCTTGTACATGCGTATCCTTCAAGCTGTAAATCCCGTATTTCTCAGCGTATATGAACAAAGAGGGTCTAAGAAAGGAGTAGCTGGCTGCAGGGATAACCTGTTGATTGACCGCTGTGTCACACAGGACTCCGTGCATTACCTGCGAAACCTTTCTATGGCCTGGATCGACTATCGGAAGGCATTCGACACTACGTCTCATGAACTGATTGTGCGGCTGTTGGAATGTCTTTCGGTAGATGATCAAATAGTGGGATGCATCAAACAACTGATGCCGCTCTGGAAGACTCGGTTCACTATAACATCGGGTGAAACCAGGGTTCGAACAGAGTTGGTATCATTTAAAAGAGGGGTCTTCCAAGGAGACTCCTTGAGTCCCTTGCTCTTTTGCATCTCGCTACTGCCTTTGTCCATAGCGCTGAAAAATACTAAGGGATACAGCTGTGGCAGACCCAATTACCGGAGGCACAAGGTCACCCACTTATTTTACATGGATGACCTGAAACTCTATGCCTCCGGACAACGCGATTTAGAGCAGTCGCTGAGGGTAGTGCAGGATTACAGTCAAGCTATTGGTATGGAGTTCGGGATAGACAAATGTGCCATGGTTCATCTCAAAAGAGGACGTTGCGGAGATAGTGAAGATGAGGAGCAGCTCGTTGATGGGAGCATCTTGCGACAACTGCATGCCGGAGATACCTATACCTACCTTGGAGTGGCGCAGCGTCACATCCAAGAGGCAGAATTGGTCAAAGAGTGTCTCCGCCGCAAGTATTTGCACCGACTCCGGCAGATCTGGTCGTCAGAACTGTCCGGCAAAAACAAAGTCGCTGCCACAAACATGCTTGCGATCCCACTGTTGCTATACAGCTTTGGTGCTGTCCACTGGAACGTGGAAGAGCTGCGACAAATCGACATAAAGACCCGCAAAAGGATGAATATGGAGGGAAGTCTACATCCTAGATCCTCTGTCCCGCGAATATA
Source organism: Callosobruchus maculatus (assembly GCA_951848785.1). NCBI lineage: Eukaryota > Metazoa > Arthropoda > Insecta > Coleoptera > Chrysomelidae > Callosobruchus > Callosobruchus maculatus. The sequence goes on from CATOUR010000278.1 coordinate 73,532, forward strand.
CCTCCCGCGACACCTGGGAGGGCGTGGACTATTGAGTTTGGAGCATCTGCACAACAGAGTAGTACTGGCCACTGCCTGCTATGTTACGACGAGCACCGATCCCCTGATCCGCTTTGTGCGAGAGCACGAGATTGCGGGTAAAGGAGCCTTCCTTTTTAAAGCAGCAACACGGGCAGCCGAAGAACTTAGTCTCACGCTCGACTTCACGCGGAGGTGTCAGCAGTCCGTTACGGAACTTGCTCCCGCACAATTAAAAACCCGGATTAAAACTGCTGAAGTCCAATTGCTTTTAAGACTTCACAAAGATAAACCAATGCACGGAATCTTCTACAAACATCTAGAAGAGCATGGTTTATCTGAGCAGTTGACCTTCTCCTTCCTAAGGTCTAATGGGTTGAAGTCGGAGACTGAGAGCTCTATAATGGCTTGCCAAGACGGTGTCTTCAACACCTTAGTATACCGTAGCCGGATTATGGGTATGGATGTGCCCGATATCCGCTGTAGAGCCTGCCTGCAGGCGCCAGAGACCCTTACGCACCTCTTGTCGGCGTGTAAGGTGTACGCTGGCACAGCCTACGTCTATCGGCACAACGCGGCTCTACGAGTGCTATACTACCATTTAAGGCACTCATACGGTATAGATGAGACACCGGTGCTGCCATACGCTCCAGGGGACATTGAGTCCGTTGTGGAGAACGAGAGGTGCCGAATTTACTGGAACTACTCATTCTCCACGCTCGAGCTTATATATGCAAATAAGCCCGACATAGTCCTCCTCGACTACCAACAAAAGACGATGTTCGTTATCGAGTTCTCGGCACCCGCCGAGGGGAACATCGTCTCTAAGGAGGAGGAAAAGCGGACCAAGTATCAGGAGCTCCTCGGACAACTTCGCAGGCTCTGGCCGGACTACACTGTGAGTCTGCTAGTAATGGTCATTGGATCCCTAGGTGGTATGAGAGATACGCTGCTCTCTGCACTGCGCAAAATGCCGGTGTGCCGTGCGGCGGCGCACATCTTAGCCGCCAGAATGCAGAAGGCAGTCATCCATGGGTCCCTTCGTCTGCTTAGGACGCACGATACGCGGACCCAGTGATTGCTCACCTCACGGTGTGAGGAGTAGTCGCTGGGGAATGGAACAGCAGCCCGGTGTGTCGGAGCCCGGGTTGCACCTTTTTTGTTTTTGTTTTGTTTATATATATATATATATATATATATATATATATATATATATATATATATATATATATTGTCACGACGGCCTCTTTTTCTTCACCCAGGGAATCAAACTCGACGTAACTTTCACCGTTTTACTTCAGAACTTAATACAATACCTCAACCTTATCTCAACTAGATCTCAACTCAACTGACGCCTGCCACGCTACTCGTGGTGCCTTATATACTTCATCGAACCATCTAGAAGATTCCAGACACCCAGATGACATTCGAGAATGCCGATCTGTCAGTCTAGAAAATTCCAGATGATTCGATGACGTTTACACATCAAAAAAATCTAACCTAATCATTGTGAAAGAAACATTAACGAATCTAAATAAGCAATGTAATATACAGGATGTTACACTCTTCCCCCCTTAGCGTTCGGCGTCCTCGACGAACAGTTCGCTTCGATCCTTGTATGGCCACAGGCGATCGCTATGGACGACCTTCGGTTTTCCACTACCCATACGTATCCTGTAGACTACGTCGTTGAGGCGCTTCATCACCACGTAGGGTCCCTCCCAATGGCGTTGTAGCTTCGGACATCTACCCCTTCTCCGTTGTGGATTGTAGAACCATACCAGATCACCTTCGACGAACTTTGGGCTATTTGCTTTCAGATCGTATCTGGCTTTCATTCTGTCGCTGGCAGACTGGATGTTTCCTCTAGCAGACTCATGGATATCCCAGAGCGTTTCCTGAAGCTCGCTCACCCATTCGCATGGAAGACGGCGTTCCGTCTCTGGGGGTGGACCAAGAGCTAAGTCCAGAGGCAGCCGCAGTTCTCGACCAAAAATTATCTTCGCTGGGCTCAACCGAGTTGACTCGTTCACCGCTGATCTGTAGGCCAACATTCCCAGAGGAATCTTCGTATCCCAATCAGACTGATGTTCGTTAACGAATTTTGATAGGTAATCCAGGATTGTCTTGTTGAAGCGTTCCACCATACCGTCGGACTGCGGATGAAGAGCAGTTGTTCTAGTCTTCCGAATTCCGAGTTTTCTCATCAGCTGTATGAAGACTTCCGATTCAAAGCTTCGTCCCTGGTCTGAATGTAGTTCATTAGGAACTCCGAATCTGGACACCACGTGTTCTAAAAGAGCCTGTGCCACTGTGCCTGCTTCTTGATTGGGCACAGGAATTGCTTCTGGCCATTTAGAGAAATAATCCATTACAACAAGCAGATACTTGTTCCCAAGGCTGGTTTCCGGCAAAGGACCCAAAATGTCTATGGCGATTCTCTCAAACGGCGATCCAACGTTGTACTGCTGCATGCGTGATCGTTGACGAATACTTGGACCTTTTCTTGAGTTGCAGACATCGCACGTGGAACAGTAATTTTCAACATCTTCGCGACAGCCAACCCAGTAAAATCTCTCCTTGATTCTTTCCAGGGTCTTCCTGATGCCAAAGTGACCCCCACTGCTACTATCATGTAGTTGTTCCATAATTGCTTTCCGTAATTTCCTTGGTACTACAAGTTTTTCTTTAGCATGTCTGCCATCAGTATCCTCCCAGATTCGATACAGGAGGTTACCCCTTACCTTTAGTGAGTCCCATTGTGCTAGGTAGGCTTTAGTGATGGGACTCATAGCACTTATTTCCTGTTGATTAGGCTTGTTTCCATTTAATAGCGAATGAATAACTAACCCTAGCTCAGCGTCTTGTGACTGAGCTTGCTTGAAGGTTTCTAGTGAAATCTTGGTTCCTTCCAATTCAAATTCTTCTATTCTTAATGTGTTTATGTCGAATTCTCGTTGTTTCTCTTCTTTCGAACAGTGCTTACAGTCTTCATCACAGGGCCTGCGTGACATAGAATCGGCATTTCCGTGTTGCTTTCCTGGACGATGACGAATTTCAAAGTCATAGCTTTGGAGGTATTCAATCCATCGAGCAAGCTGGCCTTCTGGATTCTTGAACTTCATTAACCACTGCAAAGCTGAATGATCGGTTCTCACGACAAATCTTCTTCCGTACAATAAATGGTGGAAATTTCCGATCCCTTTCACCACACTGTACAACTCTTTTCGTGTCACACACCAGTTTTTCTGCGCTTTATGCAAAGTTTTACTGTAGTATCCAATTACCTTTTCGATGCCATCTTGTTCTTGAGATAAGACAGCTCCAACAGCATAATGGCTAGCATCTGTGTCCAAGTAGAAAGTTCCTTCCCTTGTAGGATGAGCTAGTATCGGTGAGGAGGTCAAAGCCGTTTTCAATGCGTCGAAGGCTTCTTGGCAGATGGAGTCCCAATAAAACTTATTACCATTTTCAGTTAAGGCAAATAATGGTTTGGCGATGGTAGAGAAATCTTTCACAAATCTGCGATAATAACTGCACAGTCCCAAAAAGCTTCGTACCTCATGAGTGTTGGACGGTACTTTCCATTCCTTCACAGCCTGCACCTTCTCTGGATCCGTCCGGATTCCGTCTTTGGTTAACAGATGTCCGAGGTATTTTACTTCCCTTTTGAAAAGATGGCATTTCTTAGGGTTTAGCTTCAAGTTCGCTTCCTTAAGCCGCTGGAAAACTTGTCTTAGTCGGAGTAGCTCTTCTTCAAAATCCTTTCCAAACACAATAACGTCATCGAGATATATCAGTGCTGTCTTCCAAGATAAACCTTGTAGTACAACATCCATTAATCTTTCGAAGGTACTGGGTGCATTGCACAGACCGAAAGGCATTACTGTAAACTGCCATAGCCCAGCACACGATGTAAATGCCGTTTTCTCTTTATCTTTTTCATCCATTTCAACCTGCCAGTACCCACTTTGCAGGTCCAAGGTGGAGAACCATGAAGAATTTCCAACTGCATCCAAAGTGTCGTCAATTCTTGGTAAAGGGTATGAATCCTTTTTGGTCAAATCGTTGAGCCGCCTGTAATCCACACAAAACCTCGTTGATCCGTCCTTCTTCCTAACAAGGACTATCGGAGAGGCCCAAGGGCTAGATGATGGCTCGATTACTCCTCGTTTCTGCATATCTTTTACCATATTCTGTACTTCATCAATCCTAGATAATGGAGTTCTTCTTGGGGGCTGCTTGACTGGCTGGGCATCTCCTACATTAATTTTATGACGTACCAGATGGGTTCGCCCTAGGTCATCATTATTTTTAGCGAAAATCGAATGAAATTCTCTTAGTAGCTTCAGGACCTTCCGCTGCTGTTCGGGTCGCAAATGCTCACAGCTTCTATCATACAAATCTTGAAGACTACCTGAGATTTGGGTGAAGTCACTATCGTCTTCTTCTTCCGCGCCATCGAGCCTTCGTATCCATGCTACTGGTTCTAGTCTACCCAGTGGCGTACCTTTCTTGATTTGTATTGAATTCCTGGATACATTCACGGCCCTTATTAACATATTTGAAGAATCCGTTATTGTTCTGGCTAATAAAATAGGTTTATTCCAACCTAGCGTAGGATCTGGTTCAAAGACGCATGGGGTAAGGTTATGTTCAAGTGCCTTATGTGCATATATGGGTATAACAATCTCTTTCTGTGGTGGAATTGTGAAATTCCTTGGTGCCATAACGTTCATTTCCTCTAGATGAACAGCTTGGCAGCTAAATGAAATCTCTTCTGAATCCCCAATGCTTAAGGTATTACCAGTGAAGTTTATTACGCAGCCAGAACTCTGCAGAAACTCAGCACCAAGGATGCAATCATTTGTGACTGAAGCTACTAAGATGGGATGCTTCTTACCGAAACTGCCAATGCGAATCTCTAATTCTTCAACACCCAGTACTGGTATACGGTCTCCATTAGCGGTCTTCAACAACATTCTATCCGTTTGCGTGGTTCTGCTTGGCAACTTCCTTCGAATTTCTTGGTATATGTTAGGGCTTATTATAGTTACATTTGCTCCGGTATCGACTAACATCTTGCATGGTATATTTTCTATGTAACCTTCAACTACTGGACTCTTCTCAATCTTATTAACTTCAATTTCGATGACCATGGGGCTTTCGTCATGATGACCAGCCAGTTTTTGCCCCCTAAAACTGGCCGGCTCTAGTTTTCCGACTCATTATCAGTATTAGTACTAGCCTCCCTTGACTTCTCTGCCACCTGCATGCGACAGCCTACTCGAAGGTGCCCCTTCTGCCCACATCTCCAGCACGTAAACTTCTCAGGTCCTTCTAGATTGGTGCGAGCTGGGTTTCTTTGAAAGGTACCACCTCTTCTTCTTGGAACAAACGCTGTCGCCCGGACTTCTGCTTCATCATCTTGTTCTACAGAACGCACCCTCCGTGTCATTCGCGTGGCTTTCGTGGCAGCTTCAATTTCAAGAGCCTTGACCAAAGCATCTTGTAAGGTTCTGGGACTGGATAGCCTTACGATTCGCTGAACGTCCAGGTCCGCAATGCCTTCGACAAACTGACGAGCAGCAACGTATTCCTGTGTCTCGATGGGACTGCTGACGAATGCTCGTTTAGCTAAGCTTTGGACTTCGTATGCAAATGTGGTTAAATCTTCCTTGGGTTGTTGTGTCCGGTTATGCAACTGGCCATGCAACAGCTCTGTTAAGTGTGCATCTCCAAAACGTAACTTTAGTGCAGATGTTATCTTATCATAGTCACGTAAATCTGATGAGCAGAGATTTTCCAAAATAGCTGCTGCAGAATCTCTGAGCATTGATGTCAGCACACAAGCCTTTTCCTCATTCGACCAGTTATTCATACGTGCGATGTTTTCAAATTGCATATGATAAATGTCCCATGACGTTTTTCCATTGTATGGATAGGGCTTTGCTACTACGCCACTGTGTCTATCAGTAAAAGCAGGTGCTGAAGCTGTTAAACTACGCTCACCTGCACTAAACTCTCGCAGCTCCTCCCTAACCATTTCTTTCACCTGATCTTTCACTTGCTGAAGCTGTTCCTCAACGTGTTTTTCTGATGCTGCTAGCTGCTCCTCAATTGCACTAATACGGTGGTCTTGATTTTCTAATGCTTGACTTACGGCTTGCTTCTGCTCCTCCAACCGAGTCATCACCAGTTCCTGTCCACCCTTCAAGTCTGCGACTGCCTCGTCTTGATGGCGCTTCAGCTTTTCTTCAAGGTTCACGACTGCCTCGTCTTGATGACGCTTCAGCTTTTCTTCAAGGTTCACGACTGCCTCGTCCTGGTGGTTCTTTAGCTTTTCTTCAAGGTTCACGACTGCCTCGTCCTGGTGGTTCTTTAGCTTTTCTTCAAGGTCCACGACGGTCGCTTGCATAACAGCTGCTTGGTTATCTTGGCTACTTCGAAGACTGGATGCAGTTTTTTCTAAACTTTGTTCGAAGCTGGCTTTCATTTCTTGTAGCATATTCATCATTGCACTCATTTCGGACGCCATAGCTCTGGTTATTGGCATGGACCAATGCTGTACTCACTTCTTCTTTCCTTTTCCTGGCTTGATTCGCTGGATAATCCCACACTTCCGACACCAATTGTCACGACGGCCTCTTTTTCTTCACCCAGGGAATCAAACTCGACGTAACTTTCACCGTTTTACTTCAGAACTTAATACAATACCTCAGCCTTATCTCAACTAGATCTCAACTCAACTGACGCCTGCCACGCTACTCGTGGTGCCTTATATACTTCATCGAACCATCTAGAAGATTCCAGACACCCAGATGACATTCGAGAATGCCGATCTGTCAGTCTAGAAAATTCCAGATGATTCGATGACGTTTACACATCAAAAAAATCTAACCTAATCATTGTGAAAGAAACATTAACGAATCCAAATAAGCAATGTAATATACAGGATGTTACAATATATATATATATATATATATATATATATATATATATATATATATTTTTGGCCCGTGGTACAAGTGAGGCTAGCCCGTGCAAAATCTGCATAACAAGTGAGGACCGCGACCAAGTGAGGACCAATATACGGACCTCACAAGGACTTCGCTTGAATTTTTTGTGGTGAGTTGCGGATATGGTCTTGAGTCAAATTTGAAAATTTCAGCTGGTCCTCATTTTTTTCGTTTTATGGTAAATGTATACATTTTAGTTCACCGCTTTGGCACCAGATGGTTTCTCGAGTTTGTATACCGCCACCCCATATACGTTACATACCAGTGCATGCGACAAGTGAGGTCCTGAAATTCGGCAACGATGAAATACCGGCAGACTAATGCCTCTCACGATATTTCGCCTTTTCTTTGTGTACTTGATTGTTTAGCTTCCCATATTACACATTGCTGTCTTTGAGAAGAAAATTAGGTGTTGCGAGTCATAATTTTGTTCACAAGTGCCCCATCATGAGGAACTTTTGGAATGAGATCTAAGCGGCTTTTATGGCAGAAAAGTTTTAGATTGCAGGTCATCGCTCTATGCATGAAGGGTTTAGGAGTAGGATCTTCGGTATAGCGATTACTAGACAGTTCTGAAATCATGAACCATGCCCTTATGCGTGAGAACCAGCAGGTGTTTCAATTAGTTTAATATCGAGTGATACAATTTTCGTTTGGAATCTAAGATGGTCAATTCAACTGACGTTTTAGATACCGTGTGATATGCCTTTTGAAATTGTTACAGCTCATTTTTGTACAACTGAGAAGCATATTTTAGACTTAGGTAAAAAATGGGAGAAAGTGTCTGAGAGAGTAGAGTGCTATCCGAGTCAAATCGTTCCAAGTTCGTCAGATTTTAGCTGCTCCGATAAGCATCTTAAGAGTTTTTGGTCTGGCTTGACCCGATTTCACTCGTTTCATGTCAATCCAGCTTCAGCTTTAAAAATTCGATAAGTTATAAAATACTTTTCTTTTCAAACATTCCAACAAAATATGTGAATTCCTCTCAGAGTACATATTATTATGTGATAGATGCAATACAGGGTGGGCCAATAGTGAGTAGACGGAGGATTGTTGACTTAGAAGGATATTTCAAAAATCTGTTACTTGATCATGGTAGGGCCCCTGAAGGTTATAACGTTAAAATACTTTCACTCAAACTTTAACGTTTATATAGGCTGATTATCAAACTAACATTTTTTTAATAGAACCGCCTATATATTATTGCATATTTGAATTGCTTAGTGAATTCTAGTGTGACTTCATGTATCTTATATGGAACTTTAAACGGACCGTTTAGGCGCAAATCACTTTTTTTTGATATAAGTGGGTATAAGAGAAAAATTGAATATCGCAGCGATCATAGATCAGAAGGCCGTGACTTTACGGTGTGACTAAGCATAAAACGTGTCATACTTGGAGAAATCAGTAGAATAATTAAGGAAATTTCAATCACATGTACCTTGATTATTTCAAATGGGAATGCCTAATTTTTCTTATACCATAGAATCTAAAACTTGATAACCTTTCCAACAATGTAGGATTGTTGGAATCAATCTTTTTTAATTTTCATTTTATTCCAAATTTTAAGTCAAATCGGTGTTTTACACTTTCCCAGCTTCTAAGTAAACTAGCAGTCCATGAAAAATAAACAAAAACCTGTTCAGATGGAAGAAACCAACTAACTTGGCATAAAAACGCAAACAAACTGGATTAGTGAGGTAAGATTATAAAAATGTCTTACAAGATATCAGCTCTAACCAAAAACGACAGCGGCAACAAGAAGGCTTACTTTTCACAGCCTATTAGCTATACGCAGATATCCAAAATCAGTACAAAAAAAATTAAATAAAAGACAAAATACCAGCGATCGTTACTGGCAGGGGAGTATCTATATTTTCAGAATAAATTTTCACATTTAGTTCCATAAAATAGCCGTAAGTCAAAAGCCTGGAGCCCTTCAAATCCTTCACTGGTACTTCTACTTATTAGCAAAATCGCAAAAAATGAAAACTGAATTGCAGTATGTTATATGATAAAACATTATTTACTTGGTAGGAACATACATGAAATAAACACAGTTACAACATGGAGTAATAAAAAAATCTAACAATCACATCAATAGATGCTCAGAGTGCTCCAGTTAGAGGTATCTTTACTTTTGACTTAACAGAGATGACTACTTTTCTATCCCATTAAATGTGAAATTTCATTCTGACGATGCTAAACTGTCAGCAGCAATCATTGGTAGTTTTTTTTTTGTTTCAATATTTTTAATCGTTTTTTGTTATCAAGCTCTAGTAGATCTCAATAGCTGGTAGGCTGTGGAAAAATAACACTTCTGTCATACGCCAGCTGGTCATTGTCATTAGATTTCTTACCGCTGTTGTTAGAGATTATGTGTTGTAAGGAATTTCCGTTTGTTGTGTTGTTTAGTTTGTTTGTGTCTTTCTACTAAGTTAGTTGGTTTCTTCCATCTTAACGGGCTTTTGTTTGTTTTTCATGACTTGCTAGATTTCTTATAAGTAGGAAAACTGAAAAACACTGATTTGACTGAAAATTTTAAATAAAATGGAAACTAAAAAGATTGAGATCGAGGTAATCAAATTCTGCATTTGATTCTGTAAACAAAAATGGGTATTCTTATTTGAACAAATCAAGTTCTCTGTGACTGAAGTTTCCTTAATTAATCTACTGATTTCAAGTACAAAAAAAATTAAATTTAACCGTCTGACCTAAGGTGACGCATCTCATGCTTAGTCGTACCGCAATGTCACGGCCTTCTAAGATTTATAATCACTGCGATATTTAAATTTTTTCTGATACCTACTTATATCAAGAATGCTGATTTGTGCCTAAACGGTTCGTTAAAGTTCAATATAAGATACATTGAGTCACACTAGAATTCACCAAGGAATTCAAATATGCAATAATGTATAGGGAGTCGCCTTCAAAAAAATGTAAGTTTGATACGAACCACCCTATATAGACATCAAAATTTAAGTGAAAATATTCAACGTTATATCACTCGAAGGTCCCTACCATGACCAAGTGACAGATTTCTGAAATATGTTTTAGTAAGTCAACAATGCTCCATCTGCTCACTATTGGTCCACCCTGTATATGTGAATGAACGTATCAAATGTCTCCTGGGTCAGTAACCGAATAAGTTGAAAAAGTATATAATTTCATATTTTTAGGCCAATGGAGGGTATTTTATGTTTACAACAAATTTTCAAGGTTTCCCCCCTCCCCACCTTAACAATTTCAGCCCCTCCCAGAAATGGTAGATGATTAACTCATAAAACGCTCAAACAGAAGTCTGAGGGGTTTTGCCTTTTACTACGCCAACGCACAGCTTTCATGAAATGAAGCTTTACCTATTACCACCCAGCAGCATGCCGCTTTTCAAATTTCATCCACTTAAAAAACGCAACTTAGGGCCACCTAAACCATATGACCAACTCTGTTTAATTAAAATGAACTATTCTTTTAGATCGATAAAAAAATACTCGGGTGGTCCTCAGTTTGCCGCGTATATCACCCGGTCCTCGCTTATCAGTTCTAATAGTATGAACAGGTATACACTGCACACATGACGTGAAAAAGTCGAAATTAGCATAACAATACTGATGTTTGAGTCCTTTACGGCCACCACTTGCCCTCGCTTATTCCTCCTACTTGTATAAAGATACTTATGTATACTTATGTGCAGAGTGCAGCTGCGGCCTAAATAATCTCTGGTAGGATTTTTGTGTATTTTTTTATTTAAACTTTTGTGCGCCCCCTTTCAAAAATTCAGGAACCGCTGCTGTTCCACAGTTTAAAAAACATTCTCTGTCCACCTTTAAAGCTGAACTCCAGTAGTATTTAGCTGTTACATCGATTTTGCTAGTAGAAACGGCAGTCCTACGTGAGCAGCAGATGTGTAGTCACCGAGGTATCAAGCCTTCAGATTACGTTACTGAGGACAAATTTTCATTTGATTTTATTTGTCAAGGAATAGGTAGGCACAGAAAAGGTCTCAAAGTAACAGATTTATTTGGAACGTGTCGGCAGATGTTTCGTAATATCTGTTTCAGATGTCATTGCCTATACATTTCAAGAAGATAATTGAAGACAACGAATCAATCGACACATCATGATACTTGAAAATCTTATAGTAAATAGAAGTCTATAATCGACCTTATGGATCGATTTACCTGGAGACACGTTTTAGGACGCTGTGCAGATAAATAACAAAGTTCATTGACCGCAACGGTAGTATTTCATCTAAACTAATCGAACAGGAGGACCAATGAATGGTAGCTTAGACGGAATAAGCAATCAGCAAGCATATCCAGGGCCGGTTCAAACCCCCGCATGAGTATTCCCATGAATGAAATAACTACTAAAATAATACAAAATAAAGATAATCAAGGATGCTTTCTCCAAGCTTAGTGATTTATTCTACTACCAACCAATCCCTCGGTGCTCATGCCACATAAGCAGCGATACAATCTATACAGATGTTTAACAAATTAAGACATTACATATTCTTTTATACATGAACCCCTCCTAAGGTCACCATGAACCCCCTCCATGGTCAACGCCTAGCTACGGCCCTGAGTATATCTCTGTACTAATAGGAGAGAACAAGTGATCACCGGTACAAAACGATCTGACAGTCTTCGTATGTAAAAAATAGTTGCACTTTTTCCACATTCTCTTTATATCTCTACGATTAGAACAAATATGAGAGGACCGGTAATGTATAAGGCAATAACCGAGGTCCACATGCATATTAATTAATCGATACCACCCTACCATCTGAAATGCCTTTCGCGCCTTTTTATGACCTCTGCTTATTTTTAGTTAATTTTATTTCCCACACCGATAGGAAATTGTGATAGGTATTGTGATCGCGAAAATTGTCGATTTTGAGATAATACGCTTTTTTGGGCGTTTTATGATGTCTATATAACGTCGGTCTGTCTGTCTTTGCGTGTTTTTCTAGGCTAGTCACATCAGTAACCGTGGATTGTGATAAAATTTGGGTACCGGTATCCTATGGGGTCCTAGTAGGTATTGCTCCTATAATTTTAAAAATCGGTGCATTGGCAGCGGAGTAATTTGCAAAAAACAAAAACCTCGTTTTTGGGCGTTTTAGGATTTGATGATAATTTTCTACTTTTTTGGGTGAGAGTGTAATTGGGGTCGTTGGGGGGGGCGGAGGGTTGTAAAACTCAAAAATTTGTTGTATTCATTATAGAGATTTTCATTAAAATGCAGACCTCCAAACTAAAACCCTAATAAAACAAAATTGTCGGATTTCGAAATTTTTGGTATTAGTCCTTAGAAAATATGCTATCACGTCATTACCAACTAAAAAAAGGGATCAGGTATAACACTCTTGATAGTGTCAAGATTAGCATGCTTTGAAAAGTGACTTCAAAAACGTTACAAAAAGAGGAATCTTTAAAATATCACCAAATAATTAACCGTGCACTTTAAGGTAAACACATGCCTTTCTAGTTGTTCATTGGTACCATAAGCTTGTTGTAAATGTGTACATATGCAGTAAGAGATTTAAACTCTAAAGGCATATTGGATCGCTAAGAGTGCAAAATTTCAACAGACGGTTTGGCAAAAGCTTGTCATCAGATTTTTAATTTTTGTTATGGTTACTTGAGTAATGTGCTACCACATCACGATTAGTCATAAAAAGTGATCAGTTGACCAAAACTTCGGTATATGGTCTCAAAACTATAATTTTAGATAACTTCAAGTTGCGATTTAAAACAGATTCGTCTTAAGAAGTTAGGCAAGCAAACAGAACATGCAGACCACGTTATAAAGTGTCTTGTAACCGTAGATTTTTAGTTATGTATGAATTCATCCGTCCAAAGAATCCTACTTAAAAAAGTTGCATCTCCGGCATCCACATGAAGCATAAGTCGACAAAAATCCATTCTTCTGACAGGATCGCCTTCCTCCAAAATGTGTACTGGCATGTAATGGTACGGATGTACGGATACATACCAGTTGTTTGCGCAGTGAACCACATCTTCCGCTAAGAAATACCAGCAACAGCGTAGGTGGAGCTGTAGGATGATTTCCGTGTATGCGTGAACACCAACGCCGTTGCCCGCTCTAAAAGTAGAGACGCAGCTGTCACAACCCACTGTATCTTAATTTGCGCAGGCGTGCGTTCATTACTGTTAATCCACAGCACAAAATCTACAGTTTCAGCTTTAGCGTATGTATGTTCATGACTGATCCATAATACGAGGTTGTTCCCTAAAGATATCATGCTTAATTTTCTACTACTTCGTTCTGGATTATTTACAACCTCTCATTTATACACCAGTGAAAATCTATGGATACACGATACTTTATAAAGTGGCTTGCATGTTCTGCTTGATTATCTACCATCTTTTAAGAAATTACCTAGCGACTTTTTAAGACGATTCGATTTTAAGTTAAAACTTGAAGTTTTCTTCTAATATCATACAATTTGTAGACCCTATACTGAAGTTTTAGTTGATAGATCTCTTTTTTATGATGTAATAGAACATTATTAAAGTACACAAAAATTAGAAATCCGATGACACGTTTTTGCATACGGTTGTTGAAATTTTGCGGTCCCCGAGATCCAATACACCTCTAGAGCTTAAATGCAATTTTGTTGCCTATGTTTACCACATTTATAAGAAGTTTGTGGTACCAATGGATAACTAGAAAGATGGGCATGTATTTACCGTAAAGTACGTGGTTAACTATTTGGCGATCTTTTAAGATAAATTCCTTTTTTGTAATGTTTCTTGATGTCACTTTTCAAAACATGCTGATTTTGATACTATCTCGAGTTTGAGTGTTTGATACATGATCACTTTCTTTTAGTAAACAATGACGTGACATCGTCTTTTCTAATCACTAATACTAAAAATTCCAAAATCCGACGATAGAATTTTGTTTGCTTATGGTTTTCGTTTGGAGGTCTGCATTTCAATGAAAATCAAATTTAGGTATCTCTGAAACAGTTGAAAATCGGACTCTACTTTATATGACTTTTTTGTTGGAAATAAGACTTCTCCTAAAGTATTTTCCATTCGTCCATTGACATGTGAAAGAGTGCTAGCGGCGTGGCGGCCCTATAGGTCCATCCGATCATTACCTTGCCTACTACAGAAACCAATGGCCTTGGAATTTTCGGATATATGCATACATACGAAAATTGTTTTAGATCGTTAATGAAACTTTGCCACAGTATTATTACCATGCCAAGCATGGAAAATGGGTATGCTTTTTAGAAATCGTGCCGTCACTACGGCGCAGCGACAATAAAAAAGCTAAAAATATAAAAACAACTCAAACCAGTTTTTAGGCCTTTTGGGGGTTCCTGATCATTTTCTGTTTTTTGAGTGAGGGTGAAATTGAGGTGGTTGGGTTGGAGGGTTGCAAAACTAATAAAGGTTTTGTATGCATTACACGCTCTCCATTGACCTACAAAAAAAGGACCTAGCGACATAATACACTTTTTAGGTTTATCAGAACGTTGCCTTGATTGTTACAGAAACTGAGGGATTTTCTCTGACGTATGTTGTATACGAGTATTGCTTTACATAGTTCTGTATTATGTAACCTGAAATTGATTTTAATTACATTTAGACACAGTAGTATTACCGTGACGATGATGGAAAATGCGTATGGTCTTTAAAAATCGCGTCAGAACTAAAAATATAAAAATAACTCAAACTTCGTTTTTAGGCGATTTGGGTGTTCCTGGTCGTTTCGTTTCATCCAATTAAAGCTCGCAGAATAAAACCAGTGTCGATCTAGTTCCTATGGAGAGGAGTATCAAGAAACTATTTACTAGAGTTTTTGTGTTGGATGTTTTTTGAGGGCAGGAGGGTGATGATTTGGTTGCAAGGGGATCTCAGACTATAGCTTAATGCAAAGGGAAAATAATAAACTGATATCACTTTAATGTGTGGGAAGTACTAAGTTAGTCAATTATCGTTCATATTGATTGAACCTCAAGTACAAATTTGTACAGTACAAATTTCTGAATTCATAAATGTTGTACCCCTGTCAAGCATATCTACCCTTATCTAACAGTATATTCTCGTTACAGATTTGTTGCCTTTCTAGCTAACTTTATTGTATCACAGGCATAGACACGTTTTATGACGCCAAATGCCAACCGAAAGTGCAGTCAACTGATTCACGCGTTAGATTAAATCAATTTTCGAATTACGCGTCTACAAATACTGAATAATTCCCAAAACATGGTCAGATATTAAAAAAATAGAAGTCAAGTTTATTGATTCAGTTCTTTTCAGGAATACTTGTTTTTAATAACGAAGGGCGATACCATTTTCAACATCAGCGATTTAGCAAGTGAGTCATGTCCTATTTCAGTTGGTCTGATTGAAAAAGTCTTGCTCCTGTAGTCGCAGTGCCTAGACTAGTCAATAAACGTTCAAAATAGATCCGTTGAACTAAGTTACCTGAATTCGCCGTTATTGACATGTTCAGATTATTAGCAAAATTTTGGTAATTAGAGGGGTCGAATTTTTCGCTATATGTGCCACGCGGTATCTACATCCCTGTAGTCGAATTTTAACAAAGGAAAAGGTTAATTTTACATTTAGTTGCATTTATTTTCACTTAGTTGAAATCCGTAGTAGCACATGTTAATGAATGTTATTTTACTCCATGAAAGCTGAATTAGTATATCTCTTTACGAATAGGAGGAATAAGTGAGGACCGCTGGCGGTGGTGACTCACTCGTAGATATTAGTATTGTTAAGCTAATTTCGACTTTTCTGCATGTCATGTTTCCAGTGTTTACGTGATTATGCTATTAGAACTGATAAACGAGGACCGGCTGACATGCACGACAAACTGAGAACCACCTGAGTATTTTTTGTAAACGTCTTTCCTGCTCTTCTCATGTAAACGACAACTGCATTAAAACTAAATCGGCCGCGCACAACGAATACATCACATGAAAGTCTCCTGTGTGCATGCCGAAAGTTGCGTTTTTAAGAGGACGATATTTTTATACATAGCAGCATGGTGCTGGGTAGTAATAGGTAAAAATGGAGTCAAGTTGATTGACTCAGTACTTCCCACACATAATGATGATACCATTTTATTATTTCCCATTGCATGAAGCTATAGCCTAAAATTCCCTTGCAACTGAATTATCGCCCATCCGCCTCCAAAAACAACATCCAACACAAAAACCCTCGTAAATAGTTTCTTGCGTCTCCCTTCTTAGGAACTAGGGAGCCATAGTTTTTTCTACATGCTTGAACTGGACAATGCGAAACGATCAAGAGCCTCCAACCCGTCTAAAAACGAAGTTTGAGCTGATTTTATGTTTTTGGTTTTTTGATTATTGCTGCGCCGCCTCTGACATGGTTTTTCAAAAACAGAGTCGTTTTCCATTCTCGCAGCGGTAATTCTGTGTCAAAATTTTATTAAAATCAATTCAATAATTTTCGCTTTACGCAATATACATAGAACGAAATAAAGCAAAACTCGTATGTGCAGATCACAAAATTGGTTTCTGTAATAGGCAAGCCAAAGTTCGGACGGACATAAAAAAGTGCAATATGCCGCTAGGTATTTCTTCTTCAGGTCAATAGACGGACTATTATGAATCCAACAAATTTTTCAGTTTTACTACCCCTCACCCCCCAACCGCCCCGATTTCACCCCACCCAAAAAAATTTGAAAATGATCAGGAACCCGTAAAACGCCTAAAAACAATGTTTGAGCTGTTTTTATATTTTTAGTTTTTTTATTATTGCTGCGCCGCCACTGACACTATTTTTCCAAAACATACGCGTTTTTCATCCTCGGCTTGGGAGTAATACTATGTCAAAATTTCATTAAAATCAATTGAACAATTTTCGCGTTACGCGATATCGAACGATCTAAAACAATACCCGTATGTGTACATCATAAATTCTGATGAACATCAATTCAGTAATTTCAACATTATAAAATACAAAACTATCTAATATGTATACATCGGAAAATTCTCGAAGTCCCGTGGTTTCTATAATAAGCATGCAACGTTCGGATGAACCTAAAAAAGTGTATCATGCCGCTAGGCTTTTCATTCACATATTAATGGACAGCCCATTGCGAATAAAACAAATTGAAAAAAACTGAAAATCAGTATTACAACCCCCCACCCCCCAACCATCCCAAATTCACCCCCACCCAAGAAAAAGTGGAAAATGATCAGGAACCCCTAAAACGCTTAAAAACGAAGTTTGAGGCATATTTGACATTTTTCGTTTTTTGCTAATTACTCCGCCCCCCGTATAACGATTTTCAAAATTATAGGAACATTACCTACTACGACCCCACAGCATAACGCTGCCCAAATTTCATCACAATCCATGCAGCGGTTATTGAGATTACGAGGGTAGAAAAACGCGACAGACAGACAGACAGACAGACAGACAGACCGACAGACCGACAGACCGACAGACCGACAGACCGACAGACCGACAGACCGACAGACCGACAGACCGACAGACCGACAGACCGACAGACCGACAGACCGACAGACCGACAGACCGACAGACCGACAGACCGACAGACCGACAGACCGACAGGCCGACAGACCGACAGACAGACAGACCGACAGACAGATCGACGGAAATGAGTGACGTAGATTTTCGTTATGTACACATCATAAAACGCCCAAGAAGCGTATTATCTCAAAATCGAAAATTTTCGCGATCGCAATACTCCCCTCACCTATCGTGTGGGAAGTAAAAATTCATTTTATAAAAAGCTTGGCGCTGGTGTAGTGAGAGACAAAACCCCTCAGAATTATTTTTATAAGTTACCAATCATCTACCGTTTTTGGGAGGGGATGAAATTGGGAAGGTGGGGATGGGGGGGTCGAAATCCCGAAAATTTCTTGTAAACATAAAATACCCTCGATTTCCCTAAAAAATATGAAATTCTAGACTTTTCAGACTTATCCGAATACTGACCTAGGAGACATTTGATACGTTTATTTACCTATACAGGGTGGGCCAACACTAAGCGGACGGAGGATTGTTGACTTACTAACACATATTTAAAAAGTCTGTCACTTGGTGGGGGGTGGGAACCCTTGACTGCTATAACGTTAAAATATTTTCACTTGAATTTTTAAGTTTATACAGGGTGATTCATAATAAAATTACATTTTTAAATGAATGGAGTGGAATATATTATTGCGTATTTAGATTGCTTGGTAAATTCTAGTTTGACCCCATGTATTTTATATGGAACCTTAAACGAACTGTTTAGGTGCAAATCACCATTCTTGGTATAAGTAGGTATCATAAAAAAATTGAGTATCACAGTGACTACTAATCTTAGAAGGCCACGACTTTTCGGTACGGCTGAGCATAAGGTGCGTCAGACGGTTAAATTTGAAATCTTTTTGAACTTGGAAAAATCAGTAGATTAATTAAAGAAACCTCGGTCACAGATAATTTGATTTTTTTCCCTATAATGGTCAAATTTTAACAGAGTTCTTATCTAAGATACCAAATTACCTACATCCCTGCAAAGGTTAATTTTACATTAAGTTGTATTTATTTTCACTCAACTGAAATCCGTACTAGCACATATTCATGAATGTTATTTTACTGCATGAACGTTGAATTAGTATACCTCTATACGAATAGGTGGAATAAGTGAGGACCGGTAGGCGGTGGTGAATCACTCGAAGATATTAGGATTGTTAAGCAAAGTTCGCATTTTCTACCTGTTATGTATAATATACAGTGTTTACGTGTTTATACTATTAGAAGTGATAAACGAGGACTGGGTGATATAGACGACAGAGGACCACCTGAGTATTTTTTGTAAGCGTCCTTCTTGCCCTTTTACTATTATTGATCTTCAAGTAGGTATATTTTCGGATCGACCTGAAATTCATGTAACCGTCAACCGTACTGAACCCGAATCGGCCGCACAACGCATATACAGGGTGAGTCAAGCTCAACGCTTCGGACTCTTGTGACCAAACGATACCACTTTTCGAAAAATCGACTTTGCGAGTGTATGTAGGTCGAGTTGGACTACATTTAAAAAATAATGACCTTTCTACAGGGCGTCTAATAAAAGCGTGACATATTAAAGCTGTTTTTTTAAATGGAATACCCTGTACATTATTGCATATTTAGACTCCAGTGCATTTTAGTGTGACTTTATGTATCACACATGGGACTTTAAGCGAACCGTTTAGGTACAAATCACAATTTTGGGTATAGGTAGATGTCAGAAGAAAATTGAATATCGCAGCTATTATAAATCTTAGAGGGCTGTGACTTTGCCGTGTTACTAAGCATGAAATGTGTCAGCTTACGTTAGACGGTCGAGTTCGAATTACATTTGTACTTGGAGAAATCGGTAGATCAATTAAGTAAACTCCAATCAAAGGTAACTTGATTTTTTCAAATGGAAATGCATAATTTTTTTTATACCATCGAATGTGCAATTTGATAAGCTTTCTAATGATATGCGGTTTTAAATATAAATCTCTGGTAGTTTTGATTTAATTTCAAACTTTCAGTAAAACCGGTGTTTTTCAATTCTCCTACCTATAAGCAAGTTAGCAGGCCATGAAATATGAGCAAAAAACTGTTCAGATGGAACAAAACAACTAACTTAGCAGATAGTTATGGACGAACTAAAGTAAAAGGACAAAATTATAAACATGACTTACAACAAATCTATTCTAACCAGAAATAGCAGACATAACACATCTAAGGTCAAAAAGCAGCTGGAGTATGACAGAAATAGGTATTTTTTACAGCATACCGGCTACTACAATATTCTAAAGATTGAAGAGTCACAAAACCATTGTGAATTTTGAAATGTTGCTGGCAGCTTAATAGCTTCAGAATACAATCTCACATTTCATGATTTAAAAAAATAGTAACCGATACCTCTGACTGGAGTTCTGCAAATTTTTCAATACTCATAAGCAAGATCGCCGAAAATGAAGAATAAATTAAAAATCTGCTCTAATTATTAAACATAATTTATCTGACAGAAAATTAAAATATGATTTGTCAGTATTCCTTTTTTGTGATCTTGCTAATAGATACTGAAAAGTTCAAAGGACGACAGTGAGAGGTATCATTACTTTTGCCTTTGACGGAAATGACTACTGATTTATGCCATTAAATGTGAAATTGCGCTCTGAAGATATTAGACTGACGGCAACGATCGCTGAAAGTTTTGCTTTCATTTCAAAGTGTTTAGTGATTTTGGAAATTTTTAATCTGTAGTACATTGCAGTCGCTAGTAGGCTGTAAAAATTATCCATTTCTGTCATACTTCAGCTTCTCTTTAACCTTAGACATGTTACCGCCGTTGTTTCTGGTTAGAGTTGATTTGTTGTAGGGAATTTTTATAATCTTGTTCTTTTACTCTAGTTCTGCTGGATCTTTTTGCGAAGTTAGTTGTTTTCTTCCATCTGAATATGATTTTGTTTATATTTCATGGCCTGCTAGTTTGTTTATAGGTAGGGAAATTGAAAGACACTGATTTGATTGAAATCTCGAAATTTAATAAAAACTACCACAGATTGATATTCACAACCTGATATAATTAGAAAGCCTATCAAATTGCACATTTGATCGTATAAAAAAAATTATGCATTCCCTTTGAAAAAGTCAAGTTACCTTTGATTGAAGTTTCCTTAATTGATCTACCGATTTGTCCAAGTACAAATGTAATTCGAACTCGACCGTCTAACGTAAGCTGATACATTTCATGCTTAGTAACATGGCAACGTCACAGCCCTCTAAGATTTATAATAGCTGCGATATTCAATTTTTTTCTGACATCCACCTATACCCTATATACTAAACGGTTCGCTTAAAGTCCCATGTGTGATTCATAAAGTCCCACTAACATTCACCCAGGAATCTAAATATGCAGTAATATACAGGGTGTTCCATTTGAAAAAAACATAAGTTTGATATGTCTCGCTTATATTAAACACCCTGTATGAAAGTCATTATTTTTAAAATGTAGCCCAACTCGACCTACATACACTTGCAAAGTCGATTTTCCGAAAAGTAGTATCATTTGGTCACAAAAGTCCGAGGCGTTGAGCTTGAGTCACCCTGTATAACCTTAAAATGACCTGTGCGCATGCTGAGCGTTGGAAATAATGTAAAAACGAAATGAGTTCTCGATCTAAAGGAATAGTGAAAATTTTAATTAGACAGCTGGTCGTATAGCTTAGGTGCACCTACGTTGCATTTTGCAATTTTTAAATGGATGAAATTTGGATAGCAGTATGTTGCTGGGTAGTAGTAGGTAAAGCTGCACTTTATGAAAAGCTGGGCGTAGGCGTAGTGAAAGATAAAACCCCTCGGCCTTTGTTTCAAGCTTTTTATGAGTTTTCAATTATCTGTTATTTTTTAGGAGGGGATGAAATAGGGAAGGTGGGGAGAGAGGGAGATGAAATCTCGAAAAATTGTTGTTAACATAAAGTACCCTCCATTGCCCTAAAAAATATTAAATTCTATGCTTTTTAGACCTACACGAAAACTGTCCTTGAAGACTTACCTACATTCTTTTTTGATACCCATTCATTACACTTAGGGCCAGTTTCACTCGTCTCTGATAAGTTTCGGATAGCGTATCTGTCACATAGGCCCATATCATTTATATGACAGATAGGCTTTCGGTCTGTCGGTTTGTCTGTCTGTTACACTTAGAACCGGTTTCACCGGTCTCTGATAAGTTTCAGATAGCGTATCTGTCAGATAGGCCCGTAATATTTATATGGCATTATCGGACATGTAGGCTATCGGTCTGTCGGTTTATCTGCCTGTTGGCGTTTTTCTATCCTCATAATCTCAGTAACCTTTGCACGGAGCGATATACTGTGGGGTCGTAATAGGTAGTATACTGCTATAATTTTGAAAATCCGTGCATGGGCGATGAAGGAATTAGCAAAAACAAAAAAAGTCAAATATTCCTCAAACTTCGTTTTTAGGATTTTTGGGGGTTCCTAATCATTTTGTACTACAGGATGGATGGTGGAGGGCTATGAATAGAGATGGGCATATCGGGTCATTTTTAAGATGCGGATCACCGGATCTAGAACACCTCAAAGATCCGGAACAGTGATCCGGTTCACGGGTCAGTCGGATCCCGACTAGCGAATGCAATCGTTCACCTTCGATCTCAGGATCTCAAGATCGAAGGTGAACGATTGGTCAACCGAAGCACGAAGGAACCGCCCAATCTGGGTACTCGGTGCAGACAGAAATGAGCCAGTACAGTACAGTACACTTCATGTATAATTTATTAATTTGTTTTATCTTTATATCAGATGATATTTATTTTTTTATAAATATGTACCTAGAAGATGTATATGTATTAATACTATTCTTTATAAATTTCGATTTGAGTAAATAATTATTCAGTTTTGAGTTTCTCGTATTTGTTAAAATACACGCCTAGCACGTAAAAGGAATTTTTTGTCTCTACTATAAACAGCCACAACTCATCATACAAGAAAAATATTCATTTATTATTTGCCCTAAAATATCTATCTAAATATTCTTTTAAATTCAGATCCCAGAACATTGACCATTATGGCTATCCTGTAGCTTAAGCAGAACACTGAACCGAAAACTGAACATCGCCAATCGTCAGATCGACTGACCGACATATATCGCCGTGGCACGCACCATCCTGCTTTGTGATTCTGATGAACAAGCCGCCGAATTTGTGACCCGACTGACTCGTTGAGATTAAATTTAGGATTCGGTTCAGTTAGGTCACCTTAAAGATCCGGATCAATGAACCGGATCAGAACCGTTCTACACATCTCTAGCTATGAAAATGAAAAAATTGTTGTATTCATAATAGGCTGTCTAAAGCTTATCAAAAAATGGCCAAATATATGAAACTTGTCAATCTTGGGTTAATTCCGCATAATGATGTAACATTTAATAATGTAATGTAAAATCTAAATGCTAAAAGTAAAGCCATTACACACACACATACAGACTACACGCAAACACACTGACCTGTGAGAGAAAGACCCAGCGGCATAATACACTTTTTTAGGTCCATCCTAACAGTGCCTTGCGTATTGCAGAAAACAAGGGACTTCGAATACGAGTTTTGCTTTAGGTCGTTCTGTATTTGGTGGAAACTTTTGTTCGATTTTAAGGAAATTTTGACATAGTATTATTACTGTGTCGAGAATGGAAATGCGTATGGTTTTTAGAAATCGTATCAGTGGCGGCGCAGCAATAATGAAAAAAACTAAAAATATAAAAACATCTCAAACATCGTTTTTAGGCGTTTGAGACGTGACTGATCATTTTCTACTTTTTTGGTAAGGGAGAAATTGGGATCGTTGGGGGGTGAGGGGTTGTAAAACTGAAAAGCTTATTGTATTCATAATAGGCTGTCCATTGACCTGTGACACTTTTTTAGATCCATCCGAACATTGTCTAGCCTATTGCAGAAACCAAGAATTTCCTGATGTATACGTAATAATGGCATTGCTCTAGATTGTTCTGTAGCGTGGAAAATATTGAACTGATTTTGATGAAATCTCGACACAGTGCGAGTAGACAGAAGGAATTCTGCCTGTGCGCCATCTAGTACCCGAAAGTGACGGCAACCAAAGAGGAACGCTACTAGCAGCAGTAAACTCTCCTTGGTGGAACGACAAGGCTCGTTCGCTTTTTGCCACTAGAGGCACGGATTTTGACGCAAGCAGCGTAAAGCCGATATACGAGGGTTGCTCTATACCTCCGTCAATCCACCAGTACGCAGACAGCTGTTTCACGCTTATTAGCGATCATCAGTGCGCCATAGGTCGATTGACGGAAATAGAGAGCATCAATTTTTCCATGTTTAATAAACATGTGAAAGATGTGCGAGTAGAGAGAAGGAATTCTGCCTGTGCGCCATCTAGTACCCGAAGGTAACGGCAACCAAAGAGGAACGCTACTAGCAGCAGTAAACTCTCCTTGGTGGAACGACAAGGCTCGTTCGCTTTTTGCCACTAGAGGCACGGATTTTGACGCAAGCAGCGTAAAGCTCCTTACTAAAAGGAAAAATATTAATCAGATATTCTTAAAATTCACACAAAAATAACAAAAGCAAAGTCTATTCGCCTATAAATGGAAAAACAATGTAGTTACAAAGATCTATATAACACTGATTCTAAATCAATTATTTGGAGGATTCATGACCATATGTCTATGGGAGCAGAACATGATGTCAAAGCATTTGTGAATTCACACATCATTGAAGTCCATCAGGTTACACGTTACAACAACAGGGTAGTTGTTGTAAAGTGTAATTTAGAAAACACCTATTCAGTAAAAGTCGTAGAACGGCTTATATTGCGGTGTCATTTTGGCAACACAGCTATGACCTCGCTTGGTGCATTGTATACCGATTTCGGACCTCCGTTGTTCTCTGGGATAAAAAGCGGGTATATCGTGGCTCACTTAATTCTTTCATTGAAAGGTCCTCACTTGTCTCGATATACACGTATCAATTTTCTCATCGGTAAAATAGCTTTCATGTGTATATTTGAATGTTTCTTATCAAATGGCACATCTTCGTAATATCTATCATAAAATGATGCCATTATCTCGTTGTCCTCACTTGGTCACTAATATGTACTGTCCTCACTTGGTGCGCCAGCCAAGTATACATATATATATATATATATATATATATATATATATATATATATACTTAAAACTCTATTTCCAAGCTTTCGGGATCATTTGATCCCTTCTTCAGGGAACAGTTTGTGAGGATGTTACTCGATGATGTTAATATAAATGAAGCCAGGAAAACAAGTATCGACACATATCTTGTATGAATCACGTTGACTAACACTCAGGAATTTTACAAAACGGTACAAAAATTACAGTTAAAGATTAAAAACTTGGTAAAACATTTAAAATGTCCGTTAGAAATTTTTCATAGCCGGCATATTACGTCTTTATCGAAACGGCCAAGCCTTGGCCGTTTCGATAAAGACGTAATATGCCGGCTATGAAAAATTTCTAACGGACATTTTAAATGTTTTACCAAGTTTTTAATCTTTAACTGTAATTTTTGTACCGTTTTGTAAAATTCCTGAGTGTTAGTCAACGTGATTCATACAAGATATGTGTCGATACTTGTTTTCCTGGCTTCATTTATATTAACATCATCGAGTAACATCCTCACAAACTGTTCCCTGAAGAAGGGATCAAATGATCCCGAAAGCTTGGAAATAGAGTTTTAAGAGTACACTTTGCTGTTTATTTGCCGCTACCCAGCCATCTAGCTCGTTTTGTTTCCTAACAAATCGGCAACGATTACCCGCTCGTAAAATATATATATATATATATAAACGAAACAAAAACAAATAAGGTGCAACCCGGGCTCCGACACACCGGGCTGCTGTTCCATTTCCCAGCGACTACTCCTCACACCGTGAGGTGAGCAATCACTGGGTCCGCGAATCGTGCGTCCTAAGCAGACGAAGGGACCCATGGATGACTGCCTTCTGCATTCTGGCGGCTAAGATGTGCGCCGCCGCACGGCACACCGGCATTTTGCGCAGTGCAGAGAGCATCGTATCCCTCATACCACCTAGGGATCCAATGACCATTACTAGCAGACTCACAGTGTAGTCCGGCCAGAGCCTGCGAAGTTGTCCGAGGAGCTCCTGATACTTGGTCCGCTTTTCCTCCTCCTTAGAGACGATGTTCCCCTCGGCAGGCGCCGAGAACTCGATAACGAACATCGTCTTTTGTTGGTAGTCGAGGAGGACTATGTCGGGCTTATTTGCATGTATAAGCTCGAGCGTGGAGAATGAGTAGTTCCAGTAAATTCGGCACCTCTCGTTCTCCACAACGGACTCAATGTCCCCTGGAGCATACGGCAGCACCGGTGTCTCATCTATACCGTATGAGTGCCTTAAATGGTAGTATAGCACTCGTAGAGCCGCGTTGTGCCGATAGACGTAGGCTGTGCCAGCGTACACCTTACACGCCGACAAGAGGTGCGTAAGGGTCTCTGGCGCCTGCAGGCAGGCTCTACAGCGGATATCGGGCACATCCATACCCATAATCCGGCTACGGTATACTAAGGTGTTGAAGACACCGTCTTGGCAAGCCATTATAGAGCTCTCAGTCTCCGACTTCAACCCATTAGACCTTAGGAAGGAGAAGGTCAACTGCTCAGATAAACCATGCTCTTCTAGATGTTTGTAGAAGATTCCGTGCATTGGTTTATCTTTGTGAAGTCTTAAAAGCAATTGGACTTCAGCAGTTTTAATCCGGGTTTTTAATTGTGCGGGAGCAAGTTCCGTAACGGACTGCTGACACCTCCGCGTGAAGTCGAGCGTGAGACTAAGTTCTTCGGCTGCCCGTGTTGCTGCTCTAAAAAGGAAGGCTCCTTTACCCGCAATCTCGTGCTCTCGCACAAAGCGGATCAGGGGATCGGTGCTCGTCGTAACATAGCAGGCAGTGGCCAGTACTACTCTGTTGTGCAGACGCTCCAAACTCAATAGTCCACGCCCTCCCAGGTGTCGCGGGAGGTATATTCGCGGGACAGAGGATCTAGGATGTAGACTTCCCTCCATATTCATCCTTTTGCGGGTCTTTATGTCGATTTGTCGCAGCTCTTCCACTTTCCAGTGGATAGCACCAAAGCTGTATAACAACAATGGGACCGCAAGCATGTTTGTGGCAGCGACTTTGTTTTTGCCGGACAGTTCTGACGACCAGATCTGCCGGAGTCGGTGCAAATACTTGCGGCGGAGACACTCTTTGACCAATTCTGCCTCTTGGATGTGACGCTGCGCCACTCCAAGGTAGGTATAAGTATCTCCGGCATGCAGTTGTCGCAAGATGCTCCCATCAACGAGCTGCTCCTCATCTTCACTATCTCCGCAACGTCCTCTTTTGAGATGAACCATGGCACATTTGTCTATCCCGAACTCCATACCAATAGCCTGACTGTAATCCTGCACTACCCTCAGCGACTGCTCTAAATCGCGTTGTCCGGAGGCATAGAGTTTCAGGTCATCCATGTAAAATAAGTGGGTGACCTTGTGCCTCCGGTAATTGGGCTTGCCACAGCTGTATCCCTTAGTATTTTTCAGCGCTATGGACAAAGGCAGTAGCGAGATGCAGAAGAGCAAGGGACTCAAGGAGTCTCCTTGGAAGACCCCTCTTTTAAATGATACCAACTCTGTCCGAACCCTGGTTTCACCCGATGTTATAGTGAACCGAGTCTTCCAGAGCGGCATCAGTTGTTTGATGCATCCCACTATTTGATCATCTACCGAAAGACATTCCAACAGCCGCACAATCAGTTCATGAGACGTAGTGTCGAATGCCTTCCGATAGTCGATCCAGGCCATAGAAAGGTTTCGCAGGTACTGCACGGAGTCCTGTGTGACACAGCGGTCAATCAACAGGTTATCCCTGCAGCCAGCTACTCCTTTCTTAGACCCTCTTTGTTCATATACGCTGAGAAATACGGGATTTACAGCTTGAAGGATACGCATGTACAAGATTCTGGTGAAGAGCTTGTAACATGCGTTCAGACATGTTATTGGCCTGTAGTTTTTAGGATCAGACAAATCTCCGGTCTTCGGGAGAAGCACGGTTCGACCCTCGACAAACCAAGCCGGAATTGGCTGCTCCTGATTTAGCCACGAGTTAAAAACTCTAGCTAAATGCCGGTGGCAACTGGGAAACTTTTTCAACCAGTAGGTGTTTATGCCATCCGGGCCAGGAGCTGCGAAATTCTTTGCGCCTCGTAAGGCACCAAGAATTTCTTCCGTGTTTATCGGGTGACGCAGTACATTCAAGTTTGGAGTCCTCCTACAAACGGACTCGAACTGCGCCAAGGCCGGAGTGTCTGCTTGGAGAGGTTTGGGCTGTTCGTAAATGCCCCTCCAGAAAGTCTCCACGCGATCAGCAGTTGGCGGCTGCTCTATAACTGGTGGTCGCTGTTGGAAGAGATGAGCAGGCTTTTCGGAAAACATTCTGTTTTCCTCCAAACCTCTCGCCCGCGTCACCAGTGATCGTTTAGCAGCGATTAGCGTCCGTATCCTGTCAAGACAATGCTGCTTGACAACAACCAGTACCGCTTGACTGAGCGTGTGATGGTCGCGCCTTAGCTCTCGGGCTATCTGGCGCACGCGGCGCGTAAAAGGCCTACCGGCCGCTCTATATTCCATCACACACTGGATACGGGATGCTTCTTGGCGAGCCAACTGGATTTTCGCTTCCATCTGGCGCACCCGCCTCTGTGCTCTCTCGACAGGAGAGTCTCTCACTCTCCCCTGTCCAGCCAGCCTCAGAGCCGCAGCGTAAATTTCGCAATTGATGCTCCAAATGTCAGAGACCTCCGATAGACGTTCACTCAACGCCTCATCCTCTCTCTTTAAATCTGCCAGCTTGAAGGACCTCTTGTTGTTATGCAAGGCCCTTCGGTCACTGAAATCTCCAGGTGAGACGGCTTCGTCGATTTCCCTCTCAGCGGGCCTCATCGGCGACCTTTCAGCCTGGTTAACAGGCCTTTCAGTCGCCGGAGGGGCAGGCTGAGCTGGAGCACGAACGTATCCCTGCCCCCGAAGGTAAAATACCTGGTTCCGCAAGCTCTGGGAGGTAATTGTGCTATGCTCTGGATGCATTTCACACCACCTCCCATGCATGCGGGCCATGTATCCCCTACGGCGCGGGCTACTGCTCTCGTAGCAGCTCAGCAGGTCATCCTTCAGTTCCGTCGTCCACCTAAAACGGTCCATGTCGTTGCGTGTGTCGTCGTCAGGGCGATCCGAGGCACCGCCACCTTGCCCAGGGCCGGCTTCCGATACCGGCCTGGTGTGGGTGCTCTTCTTCTGGGGCGGTCGAACCAGAAGGTAGGGCCCGTCCGGTGGTTAGCCTTAGGGCCCCCAGCCGACATTTCGGAGGCAGCCGACCACATTGCCTCCTAGGGATGACCTGTACAGGTTGCCGGCCGGCTTTCATCCCTGGCTTGGGTTATCCCCACAGTGTCGCCACGCACCGAATAGCCGTTTGATGTTGATCGGCTTCCTGGGGGCGCATTTTATACCTACTGCCAGGTTTGCTATCAGCCGCCCCTAACCTGGGGTCAGACGCTGTCGGGAAGCCGTCCTTAACATAGGTGCAGCCGCTTCCTCACTATGGTGGTTCATACGCCTGCTTTCACAGCCGGTGACCACCATAGGCCCTTTTATATATATATATATATATATATATATATATATATATATATATATATATATATATATATATATATATAATATTACTTACAACTATACCATTTATTATGAAAGTCATTACTCCTAAAATGTAGTCCAACTCAACTTTCATTCTCTTACATAGTTATTTTTCTAAAAATAGATATCGTTTGACCATTAGAGTCCGAGATTTTGAGCTTGGCTTACCTGTAGATCAAGTTTTTGTATCAATTTTCTTAGGATTTTATTTAGCGTATGAAAAAAGTAATAAAAAAGTAAAATAGTTTTTTTTTGTTTTTCATAGTTTTTTTTGTTTCATCAACTAATGACAATTGACCATACCAGTCTCTTGATCATAATTACGTCTATCGAGGTTTTATGTCATTAATTTGTGTAACGATTTTGACCTGCGATTTTGACCAACTTAGTTGTAATTTTTTAGGGTTAGGTCAGCAATAAAACAAAAACTTATTATTCTTTGTACGTTCCACGTTTTGACTAATATATAGTCATCATCAGGCATCAGAATGTCGAAGTCTTCATCGTATTAAACAATACGGCAGGAGTATCGTTAGAATAATCAGAAGTTTTTGTTTTATTGCTGACCTAACCCTAAAAAATTACAGCTAAGTCAATGTCATTAACTTCCAAGTAACAACTGCTTCGATTAAACTGTACTTCAGAAAAAATGGGCTAGTATCATGAATTTTTTTTATGATTGCATATGATAGAGTATGGCATAAGAACCTTCTCAAATTTTTCCGCGATTTTTTTGAGCACGGGAAAATCGAGAAAATGAGGAAAATATTTGAATTTCGCTAGGACCGTGACGTCACGGCCCTATAGGGGAACAGCCAATCGGAAGACGGATACGTGTGCTGTGTTGTCGATCTACCTGATCTGAGCGAACATACGGCTGACGTTTATCGCCTTGTGTTCCGTGATCCAGCGGCCATGATCTGGGTAGTAGAGTCGGCCATGATCTAGGTAGGAGTGTCGGCCATGATCTAGGTTAAGGCTCGTGTGCTCGTGATCCATTATTGACAGCTGACATGTCATCCTATCTATGTTGTGCATCTGCGTTATGTGTCGTAGACTGTATTATTTGTCGTGTGTATTGTTTTTTCGCTTTTTGTTTATAATCGGTTCGTGTTTCACAGGTAAAGGTAAGGCACACTAATGCTGAAATGTAACAACTTCTTAAAAACATTCACTGCACAATAACTAAAGACAAAAGTGGACGCGTCGATGACAGGCAATTCATAAAATTATAGGGTTAGCTTTCATTTCATTTGACAACCTTCTTTCACGTGGCACAGCCAAAAGGTGAAACGGATGAAACCCATAGGGCACCCCCTTACGAAACTGACGCCAGACAGAGCATAAAACAGTAGTTTGTTCCGTGAAAATTGGGTCAGTACCGCGATTTGGTAATTTATCGTGGCAACAATGCACTGCTAACGTATGGCGCCTCTCGCTGTCATTGGCTAAATTTAAATTCTTTCTTTTAAACTTTAAAACGAAATTACTAGTGAACAAAATGATGCAGGGGGTAACGAAATGCATCAATACACCTATTTTTGTATACACTAAGGGGTTACAATGATTTAATCATTGTTTTCAGACCCATGATACTGCGTCACCTAAGGTCAGACGGCTACATTGTAACGTTACAGAAGCGCCACTGTCTTGTTGGCTTTCAGTAATCCTTCCTCTGAAGCGTTGTTTAGAAGAATTCATTCATAAAATACTGGTAGAACAAGTTCGGAGTACGCGACTGGCCACTCTACGCTCCCGAAATCACACTCTAGATTGACATCGTTAGCATTTCCGGCGAATGTGACGACTGTCCTTCAAAGACACCGAAAATCGTAGTAGGCTGGTGTAGTAGTCCATAAATAAGGATTATGACGACCGCTTCAATTGACAATTGATTCGATTTATTTATGACTAAATGCAGAGCCGGGCTCTGATAAGAGGAGGTACATTTATTACTCATACAGAATAAGGATATCTCCAAAACGTCCTCAAACTTAGAGCGATAGGTCCAAGTAGTTCATTTTTTTGATGTGAATGATAACAATAATAATTTTTTCGAATCTCACTGGCCTTTTGATAAAAACCACACATTCTTGAGGTAGACTTCATTTATGTTTCGGCTACCTCTTTCGCCTGTACGCCTGTTCCAGGAGATATATTGTTTTTTTTGTTAACTAGATTCCTTTAAAATTTAAAAAAACACGCTTCGCTCACAATGTTGACAAATCCAAAATGACAATCAGTAATACATCATCGTTATAGGATCACGTCAAATATAACATACATTGAAGAGCTAATAAAATCAATAATATATGAGAATTCTACCAAGAGAAATGCATGGGGCAAGTTTATCACTCAACCAGTGTCTCGTCACGTGATTAATTGAAGGCGCCAAGATAGGGACGGCATGGATAGCGGACCGAGAGCGCTCCTATTGGTCAATCGCACGTTATTAGCGCTCCTATTGGTCACTCACACATCTCTCGGCTTTGAAGATGACCAATAAAAACCAAAATCTTACCGATGACATATGAACAGAGGCCGCTCCTGCTGACGCGCCTCAGTCGTCTTCTCTTGTTTAAGTCGCTACACGTTGTTTACATGGGCGATTTTAACCACTAGCTTCTTATCTATAATAGATAATCGGGTAAACGCGTTGCTTAAGATAAACTTTGGCCGACTTTCCTTAGGGCACAAAGTAAAAATTAAGGAAAGTATAACTTCCAAGCTAGATGGCTTTTCCTTGGTTAGGGGGGATGATAAGTAAAAAACTCTTAAGACGCAACATTTTGTCATGAGTGGTAAGCAAAACACTCTTAGAAAGTGACTTTTTCTGATACCAGCTAGAAAAAACTTCCAAGAGATAACTGTTTGTGGAAACTGAAAACTCTTAGTATGTGCAGGGTGCAGCTGCGATCTCATAAATCTCTGATAGGATTTTCGTGTAGTCCTTTTCTTTAAAATTTCGTCCGCCCCCTTCCAAAAATTCAGAAAACGCCACTGATGTTTATACGGACGTAGTAGCCGCCGAACTCAGTGATTCATTAGTAGTGAGAGTATCAATTGCTTGCGAACGTGGTTTTTAAATTCAGTTAGGTTAGACTAAGCTTGTAGTCCTAATATAACTTTATAAATTTAGTAAGAGATAGAAGCAAGATCACCTTGTGGTGAACCGCTCCTCAAGGTTTTCCCGATGTGCTTATGTGATATTTTCTCCATGTTCATAATTATGTTATTGGGAGAACAAAGACAAATTATTAATACTTTTTCACAAACAAAAAGGTGCGGCCCAGGCTCCGACACACCGAGCTGCTGTTCCGTTACCCAATGTCTACTCCTCTCACCGTGATGTGAGCAATCACTGGGTCCACGAATCGTTCGCCCTAAGTGGACGAAGGGGACCAATGGATTCTATATCCCCTGGAGCGTATGGAAGCATCGGTGCCCCATCGTTACCGTTTGAGTGCCTTAAATGATAGTAAAGCACTCATAGAGCCACGTTGTTCCGATGGACGTAAGCCGTCCCAGCGTGTACGCCTTACACGCCGACAAGAGATGCATAAGGGTCTCTAGCACCTGAGGCAGGCTCTGTAACGGGTACATCTACACCCATAACTCCACTACGGTATACCAACGTGTTAAAGACACCACCTTAGCAAGCCATTATAAACCCCCCAGGCTACGATTTCAACCCACTACACCATTTTTTGATATTTTCTGGTGGGAGTTTGAATTAAGAGATCCAAATGGGGATGAGAACGTGAAGATAAGACATTACAGGATATAAGAACAAGGGTAAGAATCACAGTACGAGCCAGTCTACAGAGGAAATGTACTAAAAAAAAAAGAAGAAAAGAAAGAAGGCCTCCGAATATGGCCAGTAGTCCGGCCCTGTCTGAGGCAGATTCAATCACATCCGACGATAACGAGGAGAAATGTTTCGGAGTTTTTGTGATTAACTGCAGACTAGCGCCGTTTTTGCTCTTTGTCTTCGCGGAACCCCCGTGTCACGGCTAATTTAAAAATATGAATAATATCTGACGACAGCCAAAGAGAACATGCGCTCCGTACCTGCAGTTGTATCGTTTCTTCTTATAACATAGAGGGTGGTCCATGGTTCAAGTAAGGATACAAACATCTACATGTATCTGTTACGGCCGCTGTTGTAAATTGAGCATTGACGATATTGGCCGACCGTTAACGTTAGAAGCAAAATATGCAGGCCAATATCGTTATTTCCCAGGCTGTAACAGACTTAGACAAGGTTGGAAATGTGCGAGCAGACAGAAAGAATTCTGCCGGTATAGAGCAGCCCTCGTATATCGGCTTTCATACGCAGCGGCGTATAGAACCCGCGCTCTCTTATGGCCAAGCGGACGCAACTTGGCGTCCCACCAAGAAGTCTACTGCTGTTAAGCAGAGATTTCCTTGGTTTGCCGTTACCTTCGGGTACTAGATGGCGCACCGGCAGAATTCTTTCTGTCTGCTCGCACATGTTTCACATGTTTATTAAAAATGGAAAAATTGATGCTCTCTATTTCCGTCAATCGACCTGATGCGCACTGATGATCGCTAATAAGCGTGAAACAGCTGTCTGCGTACTGGTGGATTGACGGAGGTATAGAGCAGCCCTCGTAAGGTTGGAAATATTTTAATTTTTGCATCTTTGTCCGGCCATACACGACATCGACCATCAATGTATGGGAAAAGTTGACATTACAGTTTAGGGCAGACTTTTGAAAACAAAATAGAGAAAATTGAAAAAAAATATATTTTCATCGCATTACAAAAAATCGGAAGGAAAATTAATATATCAAATGCATAATCATTAAATATGACGAATTAAAATATTAAAATATGTCAATAAAAACTAGATGAAAGCATCCACAAGCATCTTATTACAGCACGCACATTTATTGCTTCTGCAGCCGCCCTTACAGCAACTGTCTAAGTGACGTTTGATATCATGGATTGAATTCGCTTCGTGCAAATTTTTGCTAGTAGTCTAAGATCCGAATATAAGACGACCTTCACCGAACTGGTTAATGGATGAAAAGCATTTTATGTTAAATTTAATCTGTTAAAAAACATATCGCGAGTGGGTTGGCTGAAAAATGTCAGTCCAGGATATGATTAACTAAATATTGAAAAATTAATTTTTTTTTTAACATTTCACTGGTTTGGTTAATAGACAAATCACATACCAATCGAAAGTATGAAGCCCATAGAATACGCAAACGTTAGCATATGACAACATAACAGTACTACTTTCATAGTTAAGAAACTCATTAATAAAAATTAAGAGTAAGGTAGGTCCAAGGACAGACCCTTGCGGCACACCCATTCTTAGTATCTTCACCTCACTTGTTTCCTTACCAATGACAACTAGTTGATGTCTGTCCGATAGCTAGCTATAAAATATAGCAAGGACGTCACCTTGAATACTATGCCTAGTTTTATAAAATTATATTTTTGACAACCCTGTATTACAACAATAAGCAACGCACGTCTATGATTTGTGCTTTATTGGATTTAGTACCAGAGGCACTTTGTTGTCAGCTTACATATTCGGATTGAACGAATGTTAAATTGCTGTGACCTCTTATAAGAGCCGATGACAATACCAATTATAATAATATATATGAGTTTAACGATTGCCTATAGGTACTACATATTTTACGTTTGCCAGTGAACTCCTGTTAATAAAGGATTTATGCGTTCAAGCTTGAATGTGTGGATTACTATACTCAAGCAATTTAAAGAACTGTTATTGAACTCGTTGAGTAGCGTTACAACTCTGCGATCCTTAGGTAAATGAAGATCTGCGAAGAAATTAGGAAATTAGAGCTGTTGCTTTTCAAAGCTCTGCCTAAAAGTAGCTAAATTTACAATATCTATATATTAGTATATTAATCATAAATAATAATATTCCCACCAGCCAAAAAATGGAACTGCAGTCGTTGAAAAAAGTGAAAAACTCTAAACAAAAGCTAAGCTAATAAGGTTGCCTCTCCACCAGAGATGCACAAGGATGTGTTAAGAGGAATGTGTTCTTAACGAACCAATAGAAACGCTTGAATTACCCCGCCTCGTTCAGCACAGCTCCTCCAACAAGGCATGTTGGCGAGGAATGTGTGCTATTAATGTGTTTTGAGAGATGTGCTTTAGAAATACGTCTCAAGGGATGTGAGCGAGGGACGTGTGCTGTTGATGAAGGCGAGCAAAAAGAAAACTCTGAAAAGAAACCGCTACACATCCTCGCAACGTTCATCTGCACACCGTTTCACAGCTCCGCCACACATCTTCGCACCGCTTATCTTCCTAGCACACCTTGGGTGGAAACGCAGCGTAAGTAGGCATTCACAGTAGCGGCAGTTAGGAGCGTTGGAGAGCGTTGGAGTGCGTTGGCCAACGCTGAGTCCTCTTGGCAGGCAGAAGCAGGCCGGCGCCGGTTCCGCACGCAGTCAAGCACACCAGTGCATGGTACAGTGAAAACAGACAAGAAAAAGAGTACAAAGATTGGCCAGTCGTATCTAGACAAGCTGTAGAAAACATGTCGTCTTCTTTAGAGGACGACTTAATTGCGTTAGAGTCGGTGTTTACGAAATTGAAAAGGAAAAAGGTTGGTATACATACGCTTAATCGCGAAAGAACAAAATATGGAGAATATCCATCATTTATTCAAAAGTTTAAAGAATGATAATCAAAGATTTTTTCAATATACCAGAATAACCCTGGATACGTTTAAATATATTTTGGACAAAGTGGAATACCGCTTAACAAGAAAATTTTCCCAGGAGAAAGGCTTGCTATAGCTTTGAGGTAAGCAGTTTTGTTATATTATTTTTTTGATATTACTAATTTCTATGGCTGATTTTTATGGTTTTCGGTCAACGATTGAAACTATAACTTTCCTTCACGACGTTTCGGTTTATTTTAATCTAAACCATCTTCAGGTGTCGCGTGAATGAACAGAAAATGATCTGTATATAGTAAAAATAAGAATAAAAATATAAAAAAGAAATAAGAAAAAAACGATTAAATAAAATAATTATAAATTGTATGGTATAAAGTAGAAATATAACTAACTATAAATGTATATATAAAAGTTTTACACATAAACTTAGTGATTTTATTTTGGTTTTGTTGAAAATGGATATAAAAGAAACTAGCTACATTACTATAGACGTTAGCAGTTATAGCAAATTTCAGATTCCGAAACTATCTCATCTTCCTCAAACACGAACAAAGGGACTTTTTGTGCTAACAAGTGACGAGGCATCTCCGTATCCACTCTTACCACTTCTTTTGAAGCCTTATGGTGGAAAAGATATACAGTTTGAACAGGAATGCCTCATACCCCATTATCTCGGACTAGAATATGGATTAGGCGTAATTACCAGTAAATGCTTCCAAATGATACCAAAACAATTCGAGATATCTTTGTTAAATATCTTGCAGAGCACCTCTTATCTTATCTATCACTACCACATTTATAACAAATTTCTTGATGTATTACCTCAGTTCCAAGCTTATGAATAATATATCAAAATAACTATTCTATATAAACTTACCGTCTACTTTCATAACCGCACTAATTTCCTTCCAACGTTTTTCTATCGCAGTGCGGTTATAGTACAGCTTGTGTCTTTTATCCCAAATAAGGGTTTTCACAAACGCTGAGGCTATAGGTAACTCTTTATCGATACCTATCTTCGACTGGCATAGACGAAACCAGGTAGCAAACTACATTTCTGTTACTATAAAGGCGTTCAAGCGGGCTTCCGACGCTGGTAAGCGGTCGAAAACTCAGTTGAGCAGGTTAGCCTGCCTGCACTACCTGCACGCCTTCGCACGCAGTTGCACGCACAATTAAAAGCCCCACTGTGTTTGCGCACTAAGACACAACGGGAATAATCAGTGAAACTACTATAAATCACGATATACTCGGAGCTTCCCCAAGAATACAGGGAAAAATCCGACAACCTTCTTTTCCAAGGAAGCTTTTTCTGACACCCCAATCTGTACTGCCCAAAAACTACACAATCCTGTGTATCGTAAATCCGAGAAACCGAAAGTATTTCCGATAATAAAACTTTTATCACGTTCGCACGCGAGCAAAAACGTGGAACGACTTGATCGGATCGATGTTCGTTCGTGCAATTCGAGCGATTTTCACAAAAACCGCTTTTTCTTCGGCACAAAAACTCATTCAGCGAATTTACAATCCTTAAATCTCCCTGGGTTTTTCGACGGCACGCCGCGGCGAAGGCGTCGCATGATTAACGCTACTCACGCCAAAACGGTGCGTGTTTCTCGAAATTTGGAAGGAGCTGAGACAGTAGTGACTCGTGCGTTCTAAAAAATGTAGTCAAGTTGATTGACCCAGTACTTCCCACACATTCCGATGATACCAGTTTTATTATTTTCCCACAGCATGAAACTATAGACTAGATGCCCCTGCAATCAAATCATCGCTCGCCCGACCGCAAAAAAAGTGTTTTATTCTACTACGTGCTTCTTTCACAGGTCAATGGACAATATATCACGAATACAACAAATTTTTGAGTTTTACAAACCCCCACCCCCGAACCACCCCAATTCCACCCCCAACCAAAAAAATGTTTAAAATGATCAGGAACCCCTAAAACGTCTAAAACGAAGTTTGAGGTGTTTTTTATATTTTTAGTTTTCTTATTATTGCCGCGCCGCCACTGAAATGATTTCTAAAAACCATACGCGCTTTCCATACTTGTGGCGGTAATAAATCTGTGTCAAAATGTCGTTAAAGTCAATTCAGAAGTTTCCACGTAACACAATACAAAACGATCCAAAGTAATACTCGTATGTATTTTGTATGCATCAGAAAGTTCAAGTCCCTTGGTTTCTGTAATCGGCAAGGCAATGTTCGGATGGACCTAAAAAAGTGTATTATGCCGCTAGGTCTTTCTCTCTCAGGTCAGTAGACAGCCATTATGAGTACAACAAGTTTTTTCAGATTTATAACCCCCCCCCAACCACCCTAATTTAATCCCCACCCCAAGAAAAGTAGAAAAAGATCAGGAACCCCTAAAACGCCTAAAAACGAAGTTTGAGCAGTTTTGATATTTTTAGGTTTTTTAATATTGCTGCGCCGCCACTGAGGCGATTTCTAAAAGTCAGACGCGTTTTCCATCCTCGCCAAAGTAGTAATACTGTGCCGAAATTTCATTAACATCAATTCAGTAATTTCAACATTATAAAATACAGAACGATCTAAAGCAATACTCGTACGTATACATCGGAAAATTCTCCAAGTCCCTTGGTTCCTGTAATAAACAAGGCAATGTTCGGATGGACCTAAAAAAGTGTATTATACCCCTAGGTCTTTCTCTTTCAGGTCAGTAGACAGCCTATTATGAGTACAACAAGTTTTTTTAGCTTTACAACCCCCCACCCCCCAACCACCCCAATTTCACCCCCACCCAAAAAAAAGTAGAAAATGATCAGGAACCCCTAAAACACCTAAAAACGAAGTTTGAGGCATATTTGAAATTTTTCGTTTTTTGATAATTACTCTGCCGCTCATGCACCGATTTTCAAAATTGTAGCAACATTACCTACTACGACCCTACACCATATCACTACCCAAATTTCATAAAAATCTATGCAGCGGTTACTGAGATTAGGAGGCTAGAAAAACGCCAACAGACAGACAGACCGACAGACAGACAGACCGACAGACAGACCGACAGACAGACCGACGGAAATGAGTGACGTGGATTTTCGTTATGTAGGCATCATAAAACGCCCAAAAAGTATATTATCTCAAAATCGAAAATTTTCGCGATCACAATACTCCCCTCACCTATCGGTGTGGGAAGTAAAAGGGGCAAAAACAATACGATAGATACTTTCTTTCCTTCCACTGAGACCCTACTGTGTCTTTTGTGGCTCACACCTATTCAGAGTTCACTGTACAGGGTGTCCCATTTTGGGCACTTTTACGAGGTATCTCGGTTATTTTTGAAGATAGAGAGTTGCGGCTTTCGCGACACTATGCTACCTTTTTGTGAAAGTAAAGATGCCGTTAACAAAATTATCATGGCCCCCTTGGTTTTTGAGATACAGGGTGAAATCGAAAATTATCGATTTTCGGGACCACCCTCGTAACCCGGTTGTCTTTTATCTTATTGAAATGTTTAAAAAAAGTCTCATAGAATTTTTTCTGTAAAATCCAGTGCTATAGTTTGATTTTTTCTTACTCTAACCATTTTTCAGTTATGAAGCAAACATATATTTTTTTAAATGATGATAGTATATTATTTTTGAAGTC
Organism: Callosobruchus maculatus; assembly: GCA_951848785.1. Classification (NCBI taxonomy): domain Eukaryota; kingdom Metazoa; phylum Arthropoda; class Insecta; order Coleoptera; family Chrysomelidae; genus Callosobruchus; species Callosobruchus maculatus. The sequence continues at coordinate 113,187 of CATOUR010000278.1, forward strand.
AATCGGAAATAATTCAAGCTTTCTAGAAACATATAATAATAATAATAATAATAACATCAGTACTTGAAAACAATCAATACAAACTATACTGGGACGTTGAAATACATACAGACAAGACTATCCCAGCCAATAGACCAGATATAGTATTCCAGTCAAAGCTCGATAAAGTTACATACCTGATAGACATTGCTATTCCCAATGATGTGAATATACAAAACACCTACGCTGGGAAAATATCTAGGTACACGGACCTTGCCATGGAAATAAAACGCCTTTGGAAGCAGGACAAAGTTACTATTGTTCCCTTCATTATGTCAGTCTCAGGCCTTACACCAAACACATTTACACCACACCTACAACAGTTAGGCCTGGATGAAAGGATACACAAAACATTCCAAAAGTCTGTAATCCTGAAGACCTGTAACATCGTACGATCCTTCCTAAATTCAGATCAGTAATAGTTCAGGTGTTGACTTGGCACAGCCCGTCAACATTTGTTGCTACCGCAGTCATGCGCGAGAAACTTGGAAAATCATAATAATAGTCTTTATTGAAATGTAAAATACATCTCAAAAGGCGGAGTTCAGTAAACGCCATGAACATGGCAAACTGATCTTCCACTCAACCTAACTAAACCTAATTAACCTATAAATTTTAACAGAACAAGAATAAGATGCCTTGTATAATTGAGAGATGGCAGGATCCAAAAAATAAGTATTTAACACAATGTAAGATATCTTTGAATAGAGAAAGCTGAAAACTAGACCAAAAAAGAGATTGCCACTGAAAGAATTAGGAATATCTAGAGAGATTATCGTCATAGAATATAAGAAGCACAGACAGATACACATAATTATATAAGCTGCTATAGGTATGTTTTCAAAAAAAGTATGAATTTAATATCAGCGATTTACACTTTTCCTTAAATCTAGATAGAGACATGCCTTTTATGTCACATGGCACACGGTTATATAACTTATAAATGGAATATGAGAAGCTTCTTTGATAAGTAGATGTATTATGCAAGGGAGGTGATATGCGATTTCTATTTCTAACATTAACATTATGTACATCTGACCTAAAAACAATTTTTTCATATATTAGTATTATTTTAAAAATTACGCTCAAAATATGATTTTTCCAATTTTTACTTTATTTGTGACAGTAGGCCATGGTTAATCAACTATAAATAATAAGCATCTAAGCAGTTATTACTTTACAAGAGACTTCCTACTCAAATTCGAAAAAACAGAATCAAAATCCATCTTTTTAAATAATAATGTCTCATTAAAATGATGAATATTGTGTTATTATAATATTGAGTAGATAGTGGGCTATGACTTAGCTATTAAAAGCAAAAAAGCAAATCTGTAAAAAGCTTGCGAGACTGTCATTCACTGTACAATCCATACCTTTTGACGAAGTCTGGACAACATGATTGTTCAGTCTCATATTACTTGGAATGATGTAATTAGTTGGAATATGGTCAAAAATTTAACTAAGTACACCAAGTGAAGTAAAAAAGAAAACCTAGAAAATATTCGTAACTAGTTGACCCGACAGACACTATCTTGCCTCAGCTATGAATATTGAAATTGAAGTTGAATCTGGAATAAATAATAATTATCTCAAATGCATAGTGTTTATTGAAATGCTTTTTAATATCCAACATTATTTGTTTGATACCATGTTTCATGCTATTGCCAGCATCGACAGTTAATTAATGATAGGCCGTAATTTCCAAGGCACATTTCTGATCTAAATTCAAGTAGAAAAGTTCACTTAAACATGTGCCCTAAAGAGTATATAACTTTACTGTAATTTCTTAAGTAACCTAAATTTTTTGCTTGCCAGTGTACTTCACCTCATATTTACTAGTCAAACGGTCACTGTGTCATTATCTAACAATAGTTGCAAAGTTTACGGAATACATATAAGTTGGATCACTCCGTAAAAATATCAAAACGGCCTGCCCCTTGCCCCGTCTCCCCGGTACACCGGTAGCAGTGTACCGACGTCAGCCGGGAGATACGGGGCGGCGCAAAGTAGTGGTTGAACGTGTGTAACGCGAAGTGTATACAGTGTCTCAAAAATATCGGATTTTGTTATCTCGGATTTGTTTACAGGAAATGGATAATATTTTCAGAAGTTTGATTTTATCAATTAAATTTATTAACGGATGGAAATTTACAATCAGATCCATCCTTATTTTGTGGTAAACCTTGAAATATAAAGGATATAAATACATGTTTCGCGACGATTAGGACACGCAATAGGTCGGAACTGGGCAGTAGTAGAGAATTATATATCCAATGAGGTATTTGTTTTTGGTCACGTGACGTCCGATTCAAAATTATTAATGGGACACCCTGTACATTTGTGCCTTTCTGTGTTCCCGCCGATAAAATAATTCCAACAAACCAGCACATGTCTAAAGTGATTAATTCGAGGCCTACAGGCCTACAGGTACTTAAAGGATTGTATCACGCTAAAAGCGTATAGTGAGACAAAATATTCATTCGGTGGTCTTACGATACCACCTAAAGACATTCTGAATTATATTTTAGAGCTCGGAAATATTTTTATTGATAACTTTAACAATTTAGTTTCTACAGTAGCAATTGGAATGACACTGAAAAGCAAAATGTCAATAATATTTATTCACATCCATGTAAAGCATTTCCAGATCATTATCTTTTAAAATCGTACATACGAGTTCCTATATATTATACCATAAATTTTATAAGCTGTGGTATCAAAAATATGCCAAATAAACAAAACATTAAGGTAAAAATACTTCAGCACCTTTGAACCAATTTTTACGTATCTACGAAACAGCTACATTATGTGAAATCATTTGAGATTCATTAGTAATAGTTTTACTTTACTTTAGTTACCTAGTGTATTAGCAAAATAAACGTTATATTTGTATTTGTATGTCTAAATCGGCTGTCAATACATAGTCTTTCAATGACCCTCGTATATACGTAAAACCCTGGCGTTAGCAAGTCCCCGCTAAAAGACCCTCGTACTTGGGCAAAAACCAACCCAAAAACTAACTGACGCGTGCGGCCGCGGCATCGCTTTGATGTGAGATCTTCAAAGTGCCGACGGAGAGTGATCCAACTTATATTTATTCCGTAAACTTTGATAGTTGCCACAAGTGAAGCGCCTCGAAAAGAGGTATCAAAGAAACTCATTCGTTCACAAGTCCGCGTAAAAAATATTCATTAGACGCTTTCTTGCGAAAATAATAGAAGGTAATGATACACCTCCAGCCCTAATTCTTCACAAAACTAATACATCATCTCCTCCTAAATATAGGTGCGGCAAACTCAGGTACACGCGCACTATCAGGAACCCTTCAATGGCAGTCAGGGTTTAAAAACTGTAATTGTTCGGGGGTAATTGACAGTTATTTGCGGACGATCCACGAAAATTAAATGTCTTTTTGGTCATTTCTACGCATTGGCTATCTTGTGGTCATTAAAAAATGCATCGTAGACCTCGGACCATGGTAGAACCGCCAGGAGCGTAGGTGAAGGTAAAGCACTGGGTGCATAGAAAACAAGGTAACATCAAATTTGAAGATAAGCAAATTTCAAATTGAGCTTAGGCTTAGTTCAGATGACGCGCGTACGACGCGCGTCCACATGACGCACGTTTGTTGCGTCTGTGTTCAGATGACACGCGTAGGACTTCGTACAACTGTTATATAGAGTGAGACTAGGCAATCGAGTGTCAGTTTATTTGTTGTTATTAACGAGAATGGATGTAGGAGAAGCTGTTTGTGTTTGGTTAGCATATAGAAGAAGGAAACGACGTAGGAGGGAAAGGACACACTGGGTTCATCCAATTTTAAGGAATAGACTTTCTACAAGTTTATACTTTACACTGTATCCCACCCTGCGAAGTCACGAACCTAAATTTTTATCATCGGTTTTGCAAAATATTAAGACCAGTTCCTCCCAGGCGCTCTTTTTTGCCGTCTTATTTGAATATAATTTGGAGTGCATGTCCCAAATCGTAGGCCTCTTCTCAATGTCATCAATCAAAACATCTGTATTGAATTCTTCTGTTTCCATTTCAACAGCATACGTGAGAAATAAAGTTTTGTAAAGAAACACCAGGTATGTCGACTGAACGCTAGAAAAGACGCGTGTCAACTGAACAGGCAATGGGAACGTCTAGTATTTCAATACGCGCGTCGCCGCTGACCGATGCGCGTATTGAGATTCTCTGAGTCTAGTGGCGTCGTACGCGCGTACAATTTGTCGTGCGCTCGTCCATGTGAATAGCTTGAATTAATTATGTGTATTTTCAAAACGAGCGTCAAGCGAACGCGCGTCGGACGCGCGTCATCTGAACTAAGCCTTAGATATATACTACTCGCAAATAAAATTCGAACATCTAGAAAAAAGGGATATTTGCATTGAAACTTTGTACACAGCCTGGCATTATCATCTCTAGAACACATGTAATACTTTTTGTTCATTCATCGGCTATTTACCTACAGGGCACGTCTAAAAGCTCGAGATGTGTAAAACCAAAGCATGGCCTTTTGTCGATTCAAATACGATGATATAGGTTGCAAATGTTCCAATGGATATTCATCAGTATGGTTTCATAAAGAACAGCAGTTCATTGGCTGCCACATTCGATTTGGTGAATTATATATCGAAAGCCTTAGATGAAAAATATTTTGTAATCGCGGTATTTGTTGATTTAAAAAAAGCTTTTGACATTGTCAGTATTGATAAGCTGCTGACAAAGCTGAATAACATTGGCATTAGAGGCACAGTACATAAGTTACTGAACTCGTATCTCTGTGATCGGAGGCAATATATAAAGCTTGGTGAAATAGTGAGTGAACTATTGACTTCGTATGGAGTACCGCAGGGATCGGTTCTGGGTCCATTGTTGTAGTCTCTTTACGTGCTGAATTTGAAAGTAGCAAACTTGGAAGCCAGGTACTTTACATTTGCTGACGATACAGTACTAGTATACACAGCAAGGAATGAACTTGAACTCCAGGCTTTAGTGAATCAAGACTTGGACAAATACCTGAAATGGTTATTTTATAATAATTTGAAAATCAATATTGATAAGACCAAATATATTTTACTTAAAAGGAAAAATACCATAGTTAATGAACTTCAGATTGCAATTGATAATATCATTAAATTGGCAACCACATGTAAATCATATTACTAAAAAAGTTACTCCGATGCTGCCCTTGATATTTAATTGTCGATATTACTTCACTAAGAAAACCAAATATAGTATTTATAACGCATTTTTTCTTGCACATTTAAGGTACTTAATTCCATAATATGGGGAACTTGTTCAGGAACTTTATTCCAAATGTTCAAACTTTACAAAATAAGATTTTGAAAATACTATTTAATTATAGCAAACTTACCAATACAAGTACGTTATATACAGAACTAAAAGTTGCTCAGATGGATAAAATTTTAGAACTTGAACAACGTAAATTAATATTTAAAATAATTAATAGCAGGCAGAAGAATAACAGTATCTATAATTTTGTAAATGAAATACATGATCATTTTACCAGGTCACAAAACAATATATATCCGGTTTACAGTCGTACAAATATGAACTGTCCAATGCAATCCGCGTCTAGAGCTTATAATAGGTTACCAGTTGAAATTAGATCTAAAATATGTTATAATAGCTTCTTGTACAATTTAAAACAACACCTAGGCATGCATGTAGTTCATTAAGTAGTATATAATATAATTAAGGACTCTAGTAGCAATCTAGTTAAAGAAAAAGAATAAGCACTGTTGATAAGTTTATGTTTATAATTCTCGAGGCCAGAAACTTCGGTGCTGTTTAGAGAATTGTTATAGTTTATTGTTATATAATTATTTCCAGAAATAAACGATGTTTCAAAAAAAATGTGGCGAGAGACCAGTTAGTTGTGTAAAAGAGACTGATGAATTGGTTGTGTGGAGATGCCCCCTAGAAGACGCAATTAAGTCCCCTTGAACGGGGTCGGATTGTAGGCCAACGAGAACGTGGTGTTTCTTTCAGAGCAAATGCTGCAACCATGGGGCGTAGCGTGGCTACAGTTACAGCTACAGCAAGCTAGAGGTATGCAGCTATAGGGAGCCCACAGTTTACACCACACACTTAGTCGAAAAAGATGTAAAGGTTTTTCTTTAATCACTCGAGGATTTTCACTTCCCCAAATTCTGCAATTTTGTTTAATGACGCAACCTGCCAGGTAAAAGAGGACTTTGTCAGAGAAGATAATTTTATCACAGTTCTGCATTACGTCTAACCTCTTCTAAGACAAAATTAGCGAATGCACGGCAATGCTAGTGATCTGAGGGCTTTAGCTCTTGCGTCAGTTGAATTTTATATGCATGTAAGGCCAGATCTTTGGTCGAAATTCATTGCAGAGGGCTTTTCGTTATGTTCAGTTGTTGAGATGGATGGTGAATTGAAGTTCTGTGATTTTCGGTTACATGTGCACGTACTGTAGCGATATTTTCATTGGTTCGAGCACTACGTGGACGAACTGACACTTTTACATCAAGAACTGATCCGGTAGCCCCAAATTTGTGAAAAAGATTTTTTTTCCAGGAGCCGTCCGACCTTGCTGACCCCGTCAATACTTAAGCCTAAGGCCTATTGTATTATTGCTCCTCTCTTTTACAGTATCCACTACAGCAATCTGGCTCCCTGCATAAGTTTATGCAGTTTACCTACTGGTCCTGGTGCTGAGCCGTACTCCATTGGTTCTAGCTTGGTCTTCCCAAAGAGCTGTTGTTTCTTGTGATCTAGCGCTTCGCACTCACATGTAGGGCTGACTCAGTTCCTCTTCCACACAGTCTGCAATTGAGGTCTCCATTGTAGAGTCCCATTTTATTCAGGTGTTCCTTCAGGCCACAATGGCCTGTGAGGAGACCCGTCGTTATTCGGAGCTAATTTCTACTCAAGGAGAGCAGTGTTTCAGCTATTTTCTTGCAGGGAGCCTTAATGAATGTTTTTCCATGAACACATCCTGGCAACAAGTTCCACTGCTCCTTGTGCTGATGTTTCATCCATTCTCCGACCTGGTGTCTGATTGTGCTTTTAGGCACCCTCAGGGCGGATTCTGCTCCAATGTATAGGGCAGACGAGCCTAGTCTTGCAAGCTCGTCCGCTCTTTCATTGCCTCTTATACCTGAGTGTCCAGGCACCCACTCCAAAGTCATTTTGTTGTGTCCTGCCAGTCTTCCCAGTTCTTGTAAACATTCCCAGACTAGAGCAGACGTAACTTTGAGCGTGAAAAAGATTGCGAATTGCGTTGTCACTTGGCACATGATTGGGCTCAACAAATAAACGAAGCTTACGAACTGTTCTTACACACGAACGAGAACTTTCGTAGCGAGTTTGAACAATTTTTTTACGTTCTTCCGTCGTGAAACAATCCATATTTAAATTGCCGGATCTCTAAATAATAGATACGCAATATACCATATCATTTTTAGGTTAAGTCACTCCAAAATGGCGCTAGATTTAAAACTCGAAGTATCTAATCGGGCATCCTTTATATTAATCATGTTGTTGATATCATCATCATAGTCATAATGTCTTAACAGACATGTTGTGAACTCGTAAAATGCAATTACACATTTTACGAGTTTCTCTTGGGATATCTTTAAGATCTTTAATGCAGTAGTTTCCCATTTGCTTTCTGCATCCTCATGCCGCTGACCAGATGGTATCTACTGGTTCATCCGCCTTTAGGGGCAATTTCTCACCCCAAGGTCAAGAAGGTGTCCTGACTCTTCTCAACTCGTCCACCCGAAGCTGTTGGTTGAGAAGAAGTTATTGCTTATACCGACAGTAGTTCGATGTTCCTTTTAGTCGCCTTTTACGACACGCAGGATATACGATGGGAGATATTCTAACCCACCCCCACACGGGCAATATAGATAAACGCTATTTAATAATTATTTTTTATTTATAATTTTTGAAACTTTAGGGTTTATCTTAAAAAGATCTATTGATATCTAACACTCTACTTTTTTTTTGTGAATCGCAGTGTAATATAAACACTAACGTCGGTGATTCACTGGGGGTGGGAGGTACGTGAAGCCATTTCTGACATGACATGACTTTTCATGTGCAGCCAAAATCATAGGCCAAAATGACATATTTCCAAATTTTGAGTTGCTTGTTAAATAATTATGTATTTTATCACTATTCGAAGTAATTTCTCATGTTTGTTGTCACTTAGTTAATGGCAAGATTTTTATTTTTGAATTTTCCCCTATTTGCCTACTCAGCACCCGCCTATGTCTTAACGGTAGTTACCTTTTTTTCGTTATGCGAATCCTTTTTGCCACAGGTCTTTGATGGATCCTATACCTGAGTTTTATGTTCCTTGGTGTTTATTTTGGACCGTGTTGCATTAGATTTGTGGACAAAATTATTGTTTATCTTTCTTTTAAACCCTACATTGATTTATAGTATAATGGCATGGGGGTGACGCAGTGTTGAGCTACAAAATTATTGGTATCTCGGGGTAGAGAGCAACAGCTTACAAAAGTACACAGCAGGGTGGTACCCAAATATTAATAACAATAATAATGGTAGCAATAAACAGCCTTTTTTCAACGAATTACCTAACGACGGTATGGCAACCTTCAGACTGACACGATTTATAACAAAATAAGCAGGCTATATCCTCTATAGTTTCAGAGAGTGCTGTAATTTGCAAAGAAATTATTGATTTATATAGTCCTTCCTATTTTTAAAGAAAGAGCATAATGAAATCCATCTCTTTTATGTGTCAAAGTGAGTCACCCTATTATCTGCTTAATATGGACAGTCTTTGAGGCCTCAGACGTAATCTCATATAGGCAGTACCCTTTTCCAGCTGTTCAAAACGGTGAAGTTAATTTTCCAACTCGTCACTTGTAATTTCAAACTGTCAGATGTCACTTATTCCTGTCAGTTTGAACCTACAATTTTACGGTTTAGAAACTACAGATGGAAAAGATGTAGAGTAAATTGTACTTGCATGATGAACCTCTTAGTACATTTTTTATGGACTTCATTGTATGTTCTCTTTCTTTGTCTTAGAGCCTACTAACCTGACTCACTACAATTTTACCCCCCTGCATTTTTTTGAGAATGATCAGCGTTGTTTCATAGATGAACCTGAAATTTCGGGAATTTGAAAATTTTGATTTTCTTTAAATGAAACTGAAATTTAAAGCTGCAGCCAGATTCATAATTAGAGCCCGGAAATCGACTTGTTTAAACGAAAGGGAGGTAGGGTACTGTAAAACTGAAAAATTTATTGTATTCGTAAGAGGCTCTTCATTGCCCAGTAAAGGAAGGAAATAATATATTTTTCAGCATTTTCAGAATGATGTCCTACCTTAGACACAAATTAATTTTCTAAATTATATTATTGTAGATAATTCTGAAATGAGTAGCTCAGTGAGATTTCGAAACCATACCGTGAGTCGTGGTAGAGATCGATAAAGTCTATGTTTCTATAAATTGTGTTAGTGGCCGTGAAACTAAGCTTAAAGAGAAACATTACAATATAAAAGCTGTTCAAACTCTTTTTTTGGGTACCCCAGGAACCTCTGATCATTTTCTATTATTTAGTTGCAAGGGGATCTCGGACTACAGTTTGACGAAAATAATAAAATGGTTTTTTTATAACTGAGCAGACCGCACAGGCAGAGCCTGAATACCGGAGTACCGCGACTGCTGTGAAAGGGTTATGTTAGGGGAAGTTTGTTAACGCGGGATTTGAATGGGCCAATACCCGCAGGCCCAATAATTACACATTCTGGCAGTCCGTTCCAAGCCTTGGACACCCTGGGAATAAATGTGCGGTTGTAACGCTCGGTTGTGATGTATGGAGAACGACCGTCTTAGGATGAGATGCAGCGGTCACACGGGTACACCCACAGAGTTAACAACTATAGAGGGAGTGTAAACAACAAAATGCACAGGTCGCTGACCAGCCAACATGTAACAGAAATTTTGACAGCTTAAGGGCATTACCAGTGGCGTGTGACTTTATATTAAAATTCGATGTTACTTAATAGACTCAATTATTACTGTGATGTTACAAACTGATACCAATAAGTTGTATTAGTATTTAGCTATACTTAGAGAGTTATTATAATTTCATTGTAACAGTTAATCAAATTTATTATTACCATGAAGTGTTTTTCAAAACATATCTAACGGTGTTCTGAGAGGTAGCCTGTTGGAATGGCTGCATCGTGTTTTTACTTCAGCAATAAAATATAATAATTGCATTAGGTAATATCCAGTTCTATAGAATTCTCATAGATAGATTTACTGTAAGTAAATGTGGCATACATTTTTGCATTTCACGTCCTCAAATAGTTTAAAAAATGGAATTTGGAAAATTCATGTTGATTGACATGAATGTAATGCGTGTACTTACCACCTGGTAAAGAAACTGTATAAGGGCGATAGGTAAAAACAATAAATAGTATAGAATACAGATATGTATGTATTTATTCACATGCAGTAATAACCTATTCCTCGCAAAAAACTCAATAATACAAATACTTAACCCGTAATAAAGAACGGATAACAATATTGATAAATAAACTAGTTCAGCTTACCTAATAGGTATTATTTGAGGAATCGCCCCTGTGGGAACAAGAGTTTTTCTGCCAGTTTTTATCAGCTTCATGTGAAAATGCAGGGAGCACACTACTGAACTCAGTTATGTCTTCTGCTTTCAGCTGTAATCCATCAAGCTACTTGTTTCTCATCACTATATTCGAAGGAAACCTACACACATGCACAAAACATACATTAAACAACCATTATTATTCATCAAACTGGAGTGAAGTTACTTTTGTTCCCAGTTATCCCCATATATTACGCTACTGAAAACTGAAACAAAATCTATACTCACCTATGATAAGAAGTGTTCACCGATTCGTCGCTATTACAGCAAACTGTGCACTTTTTGTGTTGCCTCATCAGGCAATAAAAAATCTCGACACACGCAACAATCACAACTACAATGACAGCCACATGACAGCTTAAGGGCACGCCGATTGTAGGTTGCTAGATTTATGACATATTAGAAGTTACTGCGACATTCCGCTATGAAATTTACCATTTTTGAGATTTCATTAAATCAATACAAATTATCTTCACGTAAATCAGTTACATTGCAAGTATATTGGAATATATAGTTAAATACCCAGTTAAATACTTTGTGTTCAAACTGCGGAAACTGCCAGATTTTGAAGAAACTGGAAGCGGACGAAGAAGAGTGGTAATAGCGCTATAGATGTTGGCTGGCCAATATTCAAATTAGGCTCCCTCTAGAGATGTTAACTCTGTGGTGTAGAGTAAATTGTACTTGTATGATGAAGCTCTCAGTACATTTTTTATGGACTTCATTGTATCCTCTCTTCCTTTGTCTTAGGGCCTACTGACCTGACTCACTCCAATTTTACTCCCTTGCATTTTTTTGAGAATGATCAGCGTTGTTTAATAGATGAACCTGAAGATTCGGAATCTGAAAATTTAGATCTTCTTTAAATGAAACTGAAATTTAAAGCTGCGACCAGATTCATAATTAGAGCCCGGAAATCGACTTGCTTAAAGGGGGGGGGGAGGTAGTGAAAGTGAAAAATTTATTGTACTAGTGGGCTCTTCATTGCCCAGTAAAGGAAGGACATGATATATTTTTCAGCATTATCAGAATGCTGTCCTACCTTAGACAAAAAATAATTTTTGAAATTATATTGTTGTAGATAATTCTGAAATGAGTGCCGCTCACCACTAAACTAATATCTCAATGAGATTTCTAAACCATACCGTGAGCCGTAGTAGAGATCGATAAAGTCTATGGTTTCTATAAATTGTGTTGGTGGCCGTGAAACTAAACTTAAAGAGAAACATTACAATATAAAAGCTGTTCAAACTCTTTTTTGGGTACCCCAGGGACCTCTGATCATTTTCTATTATCTAGTTGCAAGGGGATCTCAGACTACAGCTTGACGAAAATACTAAAATGGTTTTTTTTATAACTGAGCAGACCGCGCAGGCAGAGCCTAAATACCAGAGTACCGCGACTGCTGTGAAAGGGTTATATTAGGGGAAGTTTGTTAACGCGGGATTTGAATGGGCCAATATCCGCAGGCCCAATAAATACATCTTCTGGCAGTCCGTTCCAAGCCTTGGACACCCTGGGAATAATGTGCGGTTGTATCGCTCAGCTCTTGATGTATGAGGAAGGATCGTCTTAGGATGAGATGCAGCGGTCGCACGGGTACATCTGATAGGAGCGGCGAGCGGCACAGGATAGCTCAGAGGAGCAGATTCCGTTGGAATATCGGTAGAAGAGTGAGAGGTCACCAACAACACGCCGGTGAGAAACTGGCTGGTGGTGGCGCGTTAAGACCGGGTCGAATTGCCCTTCTCTGGACAGCATCTAGTATAGACAGGGTAGTAGGGGCAGCAGCTCCCCAGACATGAGAGCAATACTCCAGGCCAGGTCTTATCTGGGCTTTATATTGCGTGAGGAGGTTACATGGTGAAAAGTACTTTCTGGCTCTAAAGGTACCCAAGCTTTTTACCAGCAGCTGTTGCAATTGACGCAACGTGTTCGTGCCAGGTCAGATTTTCTGTAATGTTAACTCCTAACAGCTTGAAGGAGTGACTCCTTGGCAGAGCCTGGTTGTTCATTAGAACCTGGTGTTGGCTTGGGCACTTCTTGTTTGATAGCGTACAATACTGGATCTTGGAGGCATTAAATTCAACCATATTCTTAAGCCCCCAAGCGGTAATGGTATCGAGATCCTTTGAAAGTGAAGCTGCCACTGCCAGTCTTCTGCGTTCCAGCTCGACCACAGGGATCGGTCTATTGCTCATGATGCCTGCATGCAGCGTACTGTCATCCGCAAAACTGTGGATTGGGTTTGTAGTGCTAGAGAGTAGATCATTAATATGAAGCAGAAACAATGTCGGAGGATGTATACATACGAGTATTTTTTTTTGGATCGTTCGATATCGCGTAACGAAAATTGTTCAATTGATTTCAATTAAATTTTGACACAGTATTACTACCGCAGCGAGGATGGAAAACGCGTATGTTCTGGAAAAATCGGGTCAGTGGCGGCGCGGCAATAATAAAAAAACTAAAAATATAAAATCAGCTCAAACTTCGTTTTTAGACGGGTTGGAGGCTCTTGATCGTTTCGCATCGTCCAGTTGAAGTATGCAGAAAAAACTGTGGCGTCCTAGTTCCTAAGGAGGGAGACGCAAGAAACTATTTACGAAGGTTTTGGGTTGGATGTTGTTTTTGCAGGCAGGTGGGCGATGATTTAGTTGCAAGGGGATTTCAGACTATAGCTTCATTCAATGGGAAATAATAAAATGGTATCATCATTATGTGTGGGAAGTACTGAGTCAATAAACTTGGCTCCATTTTTTCTATACTGCCTTGTATTTATTCATATAGACAAAACTGTTTGTTCGTTTGATGGATTACTCCATTAGAGCAATGTATATCAGCTAAATGAATAAATAAATAATTTTTTTTTTTGTTTTCAATGCTCCTTGAAGATATTAATTTAAAGAATAATTTCAACCCGTTGCGGCATATCCTCATAGGTATACGATTCTCGCTTCTTACACACCGCTATCAATAAAATCGACCGCATCCCGAATTCCAGTAACATTGGAAACAGGAAAAGATAATGCCTACCGATGGCAAAATCGCAGTGCGTATACCATCCAGATAAAATCTCTCGATTAGCAACGGCGGCAAATGTAATACAAGTTTCTTGCCGATTTCGACTGGCATTCAATAAAATAACTCAAGACCGGACGATAACTTACCGGCAAAATACTTTTATTCAATATAAATTTTCAGTAGGAACGGCTAAGGCAGAAGGTTGGGTGGAAGAGTATGGATACAGTGGCGTTGGAACAGTGTCGATGGGGTGGGCTTTAGCCCTGGCTGTGTAGAAATGGCTATTACTCTATCATGAACGCTGTGACAAATAGAGATTCACGATTTGACTTGATTTTGCAGCTACTTGACTTGATATCAAATCAAGATCAAGTCAAGTACTTGTTTTCGAAATTCAAGTCAGATCAAGTAGTTACACATCAAGCAACTTGAAAATCAAGTTTTTCAAGCGAACTACTTGATTTTTCTTGAACAAGTAATTCTTTTTGATATTAATTTGATTAACTGCCAAAACGCAATAACGATAAAGATCTACTCGTATGTATATAAAGATGTAACTTAGTTAAATAATGAATGTAATAATATGAAATAAAAATACGAAATATTCTGAATTCTGACAATAATACATAGAAAAACAACAAACTCAAATGGGGCTGGGTTGGTTCAGAGGTTAGAGCCGAGGGCTCGTGACGGGAAGGTCCCAGGTTCGATTCTCGTTAGAGGCGGAGATTTATTTCTGGTTTCTTTAAACAAAAATAAATATCCATGAAAAAAGCCCACCTGAGCCTTCACTGTTGGCTTCTAATTAACGGTGCTGTTCCTAGAGTGGCGCCGGGAAATGGTTACAAAGCCTACACAGAACACGAGGCTAATGACCAGAGCAATCGATGCCGGTGACACAGAAGTAAAAAAAAATTAATATCCTCATTTATCATCCATGATTTGAGACACATGAGACTTCTAACGGAGTTATCTCCTAATCAGTTTCTTGTTTTGGTAAGAGTTAAGGCAGCTCTAGAAAACTGCCTATCAACTGGAGCTGAAGAAGCTGGCGTTGCTAAAAAGTCTTTGGCCATTGCGGCAAGGTTTGGAAAAATACATTCGTGTCTTTTCCACCATTCTAAAGTATCTTAGGTACTGTCTCTTGCCGCTTGAATACTATTTATAATTTGTTCATCGGTTCACGAATCTAGTCTATCGAGCAGCATATTAAGGTAAAAATGATGGAAATACTCTTAAAAACATTAAGGTACTGACAAATTCGTTCAACTAACGACCATTCTGTGTCGGTTGGCTTTAAAGCTTTTAAGTCATCGGGTGCCTGCTTGCTGTCGTAACCTAGGTGATTCCCCTATTTTAACGCTTCGATTGGCATTTTACAGATCGATATCAAGTAATATCAAGTAGTTTGATTTTACTTGGTATCAAGTCAAGTAGTTCAGCTCGAAAATCAAGTCACGTCAAATATCAAATTTTCAAAAGCTCAAGCTTTCAAGTCAAGAAAAGTATTTAAGAAAAACCTCAAGCTACTTGGCTTGATGAATTCCTAGTGGCAAACAGCCCCGTACTTGACATGGCATCAGATGTCATTTCTTTATGGTCAGCCTCCCGCAAAGGCTGAAAGCCTATGGCGCTGTAGAAGCGCTGCGAGAGGATAAGTGTCTGTGCACGTTAGGTTTGAAACGCTGCAGTTTGTAGCCGTTGGGAAACAAGTTCTCCGGCAGCTCATTCCACAGCGTCGGAGTTCTCCAAAAGAAGGAATGCTGGAGCAGACTGGTTGGGGGAGTAGGGATCTCGACCTGGTAAGGATGAGTTCGCATATCCTCTCTAGTGTTCCTCGTTCATACGGCCTTCGGTGTTACTATCTGAGGGAGATCACTCGACCATCTTCCATGATAGAAAATAGAAGATTTTGACTACATCGTCAGTATAAAGTCACTTGTACTTTCTAAATTATGGATTATTTGGAATCCATGCTATGCCACTACTCACCGAGTCGACAAGATCCAGAGAAAATTCTTGAAGTTCTTATCTTTTAAAACAGATGGTTTCTATTCACCGATTGGAACATCACAAGAGCTACTGCTGCAAATCCATAATCCACCCAGCTTAGATGTCAGAAATCAAATACAATCTATTATATTCTTATTTATAATTATAAATAATTATTCCCCCGTTATTCTAAACAAAATTAACTTAAATTTACCCAAAATCCCACCCGCAACATACCACTTCCTATCCCAAGAACAGAGGCGGATTACTATATGCTCTGACAGTCAGGCAGCCATCAAAGCACTGAGTGCTTGGAAAATAACGTCGGGACTGGTCCTGGAGTGCAGGAGGGCTCTTGACGACATCTCAGCTAAACACTAAGTATCACTGATGTGGGTACCTGGGCATGCTGGGGTAAAGGGTAACGCAATGGCGGATAATCTGGCCAGGATGGGATCCGGCAACAGTTTTGTGGGCCCGGAGCCAGCCTTAGGACTATCTGCAAACTTGATTAGGAAAACAACTGGAGAGTGGATCCAGAATCAACACTCTCTGAGATGGAACAACATCTCTGGTCATCTCCGTCAAGTTCGGGAACTATTAGCAGGACCTGCAGAGAGAATAGGACGATTTTGTCTCTCTCTGGATAGGAGTAACTTGAGATTGCTAGTAGGCCTACTAACGGGTCACAACACCTTCAGGCGTCACTTGTTCATGATAAGGGTGGTCACCGACCCAACGTGCACGTGGTGTGGTGAAGAGGAAGAATCTTCGGCACACATCTTGTGTCGCTGTGAAACCCTGGGTTATCACAGGCAGACTATGCTGGGCTCAAGAACCTTGGAACCAATAGAGATAAAATGGATAGGACCTAAGAATGTACTTGCCTTTGCCAAAAGGGCAGGTCTTAGGAACTAGCGCGGATAGAGGCGCAAAAGGGCCCATCGTGTGGCCTATGCACCAGCCACATTCCGTGCTGGATAGCCTCTAGTCCTTATTCATTCATTCATCCCAAGAACAAACGTATAAATGGATTCTCCTATACATTCTATGTGTAGTTGTTACAACAACTATGTCAATTATTTCGATATTTTCTACACAATTAAGCAAATTTGTAAAACTACATCGGATTTGCTTGATGCTGTATTCATTTTTTTACTATGTTGAAATGTTATGCATATGTACGTTCGGATCTCACCTGTAATTGGGCTTGCCTGTTTGGTGGTATAAGTTAAATAAATAAAAAAATAGCTGGCGAGCTAGTGCTCCTACTGCCCTATCTGTGCTTGATGCCGTCCAGAAAAGGGCAATTCGATTAATTGTTACCCGGCCTTAACGCGCCACCTCCAGCCACTCTCACCGGCATGCGGTTGGTGACCTCGAATTCTTCTACCGATATTCAAACAGTCTGCTCCTTTGAGCTATCCTGTATAGTTCCGCCGCTCACCGATCCTATCAGATGCATCCGCGCGACTGCTGCATCTCATCCTAAGGCAGTCGTTCTTCATTCATCAAGAACCGAGTGGTATGATATCTATTTCCAGGTTGTCCAAGGCTTGGAATGACTTGCGGGTGTTGGCCTCTTCAAGTCCCGCGTTAAGGAACTTCCCCTAACGTAACCTATTCACAGCAGCCACGGTACTCTGGTGTTTAGGCTCCGCCTACGCCGTCTGCTCAGTTATAAAAAACCCTATAAAGTAATAGTTCCGACGCCACTGTGTATTCAACTGGTTTCTTGAAGAATAATTTGGAATAATGCTTAGATAAAGAAGCACTTAATACTTGTGCATCACTTGCTGAGCGCATTTTGCGATCTTGAGTACTCTTTGTGTGTACATTAGGTTCAGGTATTGTATTCGTTTCAAGTTCAGTATCATATTACAACTAAAGACTGTAATACATTATAGAACTTCTTGCCTAAAGCCTAGAGTACACTCTAACTGTTAGCAGATTACTCGCCTTGTCTCGACAAGTATTTTGCTCTCATCTTCTTGATACTCACAATGTCTTAACAGACATGTTATGAACTCGTAAAATGCATTAAATCGGAGCTAGAGTATTGCCGACCCGAACATTATCAATAGTTTTGAGAACTATAGCATTCGCGATTTACTGTCAGTTCAGCGGCCTTCTTGATACTCGTATCCAGCAACTGTTTCGTCGTATCCACCCAGCGTATAGGGGAACGGCGACGGCGCCGCCCACTCAGGGCATGACCCTGAACTACAAGTTTCTCCATATTATCGCTTCTGTGAATATTTCCGAAGAATGTAAGCATTCTCGTCGACATAATGGAGGATAGTCTCTTTGGATTACCGAGCTCATGCAGTTTGGAAACATTAGTTCGATGGGCGGTATAAGAAACTCTCAGCATTCTCCTCCACGTCCACATTCAAAAAGCATCTATGCGAGCTCGATCTGCCTTTTTAACAGTCCAAGTTTCCGAGGCGTACAAAAATATGGAGAACACAAGAGACTGAACCAGCGACATTTTTGTAGCTTTAGTGATGTTATGGTCAGGCCATATTTTAGTAAGCTTTGGTATGGCCATACGTGCCTGTTGAATGCGCCGTCGAATCTCATTTTTACAGCTACCCGAATTGTCGATCAAAGAACCGAGGTATACAAAACTTTGAACTTCTTCACAACGGCCTATTGACTTTGTTTCTCGATTATTATCATGCTCTCTATCTACGATCATAACCTTGGTCTTATTGTAGTTAATACCAAGACCATACGCTGCACTATGTTGTTCTAAGATGTTTAATAGAGCTACTAGTCCTTCTTAAGAAGCTGCAATAAGTGTTGTATCGTCAGCAAATCTTAAGTTGGATACTTTGCTTCCGCCAATAGTTACACCGCCATTCCAGTTGTCTAATACCTGTCTCATCACAAATTCAGAGTAAATGTTAAACACATTCAGATAGTAGTTCTAATTTCAACGGAAACGCACCTTGTGATCCTAATCGCGATTGAAAATTGAAATCATTTGATTTCAAAGCCCTTGCATTATTTTCTAAATCATTATGCCCACCCTATTTCACCCGACATTTTAGTCAGTACCCTGCAATGATGAGATCTAGATTTTAAACCTGGTGTGGCCCCAGCATTAGAGATAATTCGTACTCGGAGCATGACTCTGAATTACAAGTTTCTCCACATTATCGCTTCTGTGAATATGTCCGAAGAATGTAAGCATTCTCGTCGACACAATGGAGGATAGTCTCTTTGGATTACCGAGCTCATCCAGTTTGGAAACATTAGTTCGATGGGCGGTATAAGGAACTCTCAGCATTCTCCTCCACGTCCACATTTAAAAAGCACCTATGCGAGCTCGATCTGCCTTTTTAACAGTCCACATTTCCGAGGCATACAAAAATATTGAGAACACAAGAGACTGAACCAGCGACATTTTGCTCTCAGTAGTAACGTTTTCCTGCCAGGTAGCCAGGCTGTCCTGAAAGCATTGAGCCCTAAACGGATTTACTCCTACATCTCAATGAACTTGGAACTAGGAGCAAAGTAACTTCGGCTGTATACTTCTATTATCTGCTCGTATGTTTGGAATTTTTTTGTTTAAAAGTCATAAGTTTGGTTTTAGGAATATTTATTTTTAATTAGTTGTACTGAAGTCAGCTAAAATAATTGTTTAGGTCATTATTTACAAGAGTTTCTAGATATTATTATCCCCTATATACAGGGTGTTACTTAAGTATGTTAACAAACTCTAACCACGAACAGTACTCTGAAAAATAGAAAGAAAATGTCATATGAGCATGGGTCCGGAAATGCTTCCTAAGGGAGCTACGCTCCTTTGCATGTGGCACTCTGAAGACGGTTTTCCCTCGATATTCTAGAAACCATTCATAACAAAATTACGAAATTAGGTACAATGGGTAAACTTTTGGCGCTGAATCTGATTCTGAATTCAGAGTTTCATAATTTTAATTAGGAGCGTATCATACGAGAGGAGTTAGGGGTAAAAGTAACCCCATTTTCTAAATGATAATTGTTTGACATTTTGATTTTAGAATATGGTATCTCAGAGATTTCTACGTAAAAATAGGCTTTCGGTACATCTCGATAGGGCTAACCGTTTTCGAGAAAAATGCAAATTATTGAATCGATGCAGGCTATTGTAAATAAATAAATGTTCATCTATTTAGTAAGTGTGCTGTGAAAAACAATTGCAATAATTGGTAAACAACTTGAGAACTGAGAAACTTAATAAACTGACAGTGGTTGAAGTTTGTTAACATTGTTAATTAACACCCTGTATAGGGGCAGAGTCATCAACAAATGCAAAGTACTGAAGTACTGAACTCCCAACCCTATCATCTTTATGTTTAGGACATACAGTGCATATAAGAGTGGTCCAATGACCGAGCCTTGGGGACCCTATGAGTACACACCTGGCTATCACTAGAATGCTTTGCTAGTGCTACATGTTGTATTCTTGAAAGACAAGATTTTATTAAATTGTATGGTCTACCTCTAAAATCGAATATTTTTTTTTAATTTGACAAATCGAATCTCCATGCTTATTCATGGATCCCGTTTTTTTTTTTGTGGTAATTATTTTGGAACAGATATCTACAAATTTCATAGAATGACTAAATATCCAATAACAAATCTTGTCAATCAATATGCGTTCAAGTTAGCACTTTCATTCATATACAAATCCAATAAGAATTTCCTGTAAACTGACTTGTCATGTCACAGATAAGTATGAGCAAATAATGGAGATTAGATTGCTTCCACATACCCAAAAAAATATATATACTGAGCCGACATGCGACACAAAGGATCTAGTGTACTGAGTAGATAAACAGAGTTAAAAAGATGTTACTTCAGGAAAATTATGGAAATACTAATACCAACAATTAACTAACGCATGGTATTTTTTCAATTATTATATAGGCTTTAGAACGGGAGCACTCGTATAGCCGACGGTGTGAGAGAGGGTCTGCCTGCCAAATGTTGAACCAGCTTGAGACCTCTAAAACCCCTTCCCTCTTTTCTTACCTCCAAGCCATTCTCACTCACTCACGGGACTCATATATACAGAGGTTTTTTTCTAGGGTGTTAATTATATCTTCCTTTCCTTGAATTCTCTGTATAAGTGTCTGTGCAGACTAGATTTGAAACGCTGTAGGTTGTAGCCGTCGGGAAACAAACTCCCCGACAGCTCATTCCACAGAGTCGAAGTTCTCCAAAGGAAACGGAAATGCTGGAGGGGACTGCTTCGGGGAATAGGGACCTCGGCCTGGTAAAGATGAGCTCGCAGAGCCTCTCTAGTATTCCTCGCTCGGACGGCCTTTGGTGTTATTATCTGGGAGAGCTCAGTCAAATATCTTCCGTGATAGAATCTGTAATACATTGACAGGTCAGCCACCCTTCTTCGATGTTCTAGAGTATGAAGGTCCTTTGTGAGGCTAGGTGCGTCGATTAGTCTAATTGCTCTCTTCTGGATAGTGTCCAGAAGCTTTAGAGAGTACTTCGGAGCGCACCTCCATACATGGGAGCAATACTCCAACGATCCGACGATGTTCGGATTTGTGCTATGTAGAGCAGAAGTAGTTGCTCTTGTGTATACAGCTTCCTATAGCGAAACAAACCCCAAGCTTCTGGAATGCCGTTTTAGGGTACGCGCACATAAATTGACTTCTGACGGACGGTACGGATCTGAAAAAGTTACTGTCTATTAAATTTAATGGACCCTCGCACATACGTGCGGACAGTAGGCATCGTATAGTAATTACTTTGCCACCCTTGCCCTTACAAGGTATCAACACACACTTCGCCATAATTCACTCACGTTTTAGTGTAAGTATCATATACCTAGTTCATATAGTTCTAGACACGATAACACGAACAATATAAAAATCGCAGCAAAACTTCACTTGATAAATCACGTACAAACGCATGTAACGTGTCTCCCAATACGACTGCGCGCCGGCCGCTTACGAAAGGTTGGCGGCGCAGTGGATTTTTCGCTAGATTCAGCCGATTCTAATTTTACTTACGCTTGACACTATCATACCACCGGCCATGAAAATGGTAATGATGCTGTTTACAAAAGTAGTTTTTCTAGTGATATCATTTTCAAAATCCGTCGAAAATCGCAACTAGAAATAAAGCCGGCCGATGCGTGCCGTGCGTGCCGATACCGACGTATGTGCGATGCTGATCGGCGATTGCCAAGGCACCGTCGGCATTTTCTAAGTTTCTACCTGCACTGCCTGCAGACAGTGTTGCCATTCATAGCAACTTGTCGCGAGAATAGCGACATTTTGATTACGTTGAGACGTAGCGGCGATTTAACAAAATAAACCGATTTGTAGCGACTTTTTGAAAAATTCTGTTACTATCTTTTTTCGCCACTGACTACTGCTTGTCTATTCTTCTTTTCGGTTTTGCCCAGACTGTCTTGTATTGGTGTCAAGACCACAGCATAGTAAACAATCAATACAATAGCTCAGATTGGTGACAATTACACGCGCATCCCCGCTTTTGGATGATTATTTGTAGGGATGCTAACGATACTTCGATACTTGAAATGTATTAATACTTCTGCACTAATATAGAGTATTTTTGTCTTAGATACTTTTTGACCGATTCCAAGCTGGTATCGCTACTTTTACAGCGGTATCAGTATAGAAAATAATTACGAACCAAACGCGCCTCTATTGGCGTGTACAGCTCTATACTTGGCTACAAAATATCGAATTGGTACCGATATCGATATTTTTATTTCCATGTCTCTACCCAGACTTCACACCTGTTTTGTGGGAACCATTTTTATATAGGATATTCTGCTGATTGTTTACTATGCTATGTCGAACTATGTATCGGGTAATCTTCTATTTTTGAATGAAAAGTTATATTATACGTATACCTAACATCAATTGCACCCTCCCCCCACGAATAAAGTAATACACAGGTTGAAATATACGTTATTTTTGTGTGGCAACAACGTAGCGACATTCAAGGCGGCTCAGTAGCGAATTTCAATCTGATCTTCCTGGCAAAACTGCATGCAGATCATTTGGATATTTGCAACTGATTTCCAGTTCTTCCAACGATTCCGATCAGATATGAGCGATACCCTAATGAAAAATCCGTACCGTACCGGCCGTTCCATCCGTCCCGTCCGTCCGATGCCGATTTATGTGCGCGTACCATCAGTAATACTGATGACGTGGTCATTCCAGGACATGTTGTTGTTGATGTTGATCCCCAAAAGCTTGATGGAAGGTGACTCGACCATTTCTGCAGTTGATAAGCCAACGTAAGACTTCTTTCTCAGTGTTGCTGCCTAAGTCTTCAGTACGTTAAACTGTACTTTGGTTACTTATCCCTACTTGGCAATTGTTTTGATATCTACATTGATCTGTGAAGCACGTTGCTGTCGCCGACGTACCGATACCTGGGATGATAGTGTCTTGCCTGATTCCATGCACGATATTAATGTACTGACGTCTGCGAAGCTGTGGATTGGATTCGATGTTATTTCCATCCAGCAGCTCGTTGATGTACAGCAAAACACTGTAGGGGATAGGGCAGATACCTGAGGAACACCAGCCTTTATAGAAAATACGCCTGATTAACAGCCTTTGACTACAGCAATTCTTGAGTTCACGTTTATGGTGGTGGTCGTTAGAAACAGCCAATAATCATATCGGTGTGGGAAGTAACAGTAACGTTTTCCTGGTGTAACACCATATCGAAAAAAAAAACATTCCAATCGACACGCGACACAAGGCGTCTAGTGTGCCGTGGTTCTGGCTGATAAGCGAGAGCAAACAAATGAACAAATGTTTGCTTTTTGGAGGCAACATGGCACGAGCCAGGTGTTTGTAGACGCGTGGGTGGAAGAATTGGTTCTTTGGGACCTGTTCCTTGCAAACTCAAGGTGTCCTCACATCGAGAACCCTCTTCCTGCACACCGGGAAGTGCAAACAGGGGGGATTTGCGTTCTTTGAAGGCGGATTTGAGATAAAATGGAGCAGGCCTTACGCCCAAGGTCACGGTATGTGAAATCGATAATATCCGTTTTGAATTTAAAAAAAAAGTTTTTTTTTTTTTGTAATGAATGGAAAGATCATATATGTACATATGTTTTATATCCAAACCATTGTTTTTTCTTTTTCTCTCGACGATACAAAAGTTATATCAAAAAATTTATTTTTGAAGACACGCCGACACCTCCCGAATAAAGCCAATAGCGTGTGACGTCAAAATGTTATATTTTCACCAACGACGTCCTACTCCGATACCTTTACCATTATTTTTTCTAGTTTCCCAGCTAATCGTGAAAATAGTTACTTGTATAACGATAGATGATGAATGAGGTTTGTAGCTCGTAAAGAATATTTGAAGTTAATTAATTCCAAAATAAAGTACCTAATCAAAATATACTACTCGCAAGTGAAATCCGAACACTGAGAAAAAAATGAAGTCAAGTTGATTGACTCAGTACTTCCCAGACATTACGCTGATACCAGTTTATTATTTTCCCATAGCATGAAGCTTTAGTCTAAGATCCCTTGCAACCAGCCCCCCCCTAAAATTGTCTTATGCCGCTAGGTCTTTCCTTCACAGGTCAATGGACAGCCTATTATCGATACTACAAACTTCTCAGTTGTACAACCCCCCACCCCCCAACCACCTCACTTTCACCCCCACCCAAAAAACTGGTAGGAAATGATCAAGAACCCCTAAAACATCTAAAAACCGAATTTGAGTTGTTTTAATACTCTTCGTTCTTTGATTATTGCTACGTTGCCGCTGACACGATTTTTAACAAACATAAGCGTTTTCCATTCTCACCAGGGTAACAATATACTGTGTCAAAATTTTATTAGAATCAATTTAATAGTAGTAGTAGTAGTAGTAGTAGTAGTAGATCTTTATTATTAGCATAATGCTATATATAACTTTAGAATTAATTAATTTAAATATACATCAATGCTTAAATATCAGGCCTCATTATGATACTGTTTAAAAACAAACACAATTTATGTATGTAAACAATACCGCTACTTATACATAAAATATAAATTATATCTGGACATTAAAAAAAACGATATACAAACATAAGATCGAACACGTTGCAGTATACTGATTTATATTAATTACCATTGCTTAAGTAACTCAAATAATCGCTCCTTGAATACCCTTAAACTTGGTGCTGTTTTCATATAATCGGACAGTTTGTTATATAGTGTCCACGTTACAAAATACAAAACGATTTAAACCAATAAATTCTCGTATGTATACAGAAAAGTCCCTTAGTTTCCGTAATAGGCTAGGCAATGTTCGGATGGACCTAAAAAGGTGATTTGTGTCGCTAGATCATTCTTCACAGGTTAGTGAACAGCCTATTATGAGTACAAGAATTTTTTTAATTTTTCAACCCCCAACCACCACAATTTCACCCCCACCCAAAAAAACGCAGGAAATGACCAGGAACCTCTAAAACGCTTAAAAACGAAGTTTGAACTGTTTTTATATTTTTAGTTTTTTTATTATTTCTGCGCCGCCACTGGCACGATTTGTCAAAACCATATGCGTTTTCCATCTTCGCCATAATAGTAATACTGTGTCAAAATTTCATTAAAATCAATTCAACAGTTTCCTCTTTTCAACGATCTAAATCAATACTCTCGTATGTTTACATCATATCTCCGCTGTTATTTAATATTTACTCTGAATCTGTGATGAGACAGGTATTGGACAACTGAAATGGCGGTATGACCATTGCATTGGCGGAAGCAAAATATCCAACTTAAGATTTGGTGACGATACAATACTTGTTGCTGCTTCTCAGGAAGAACCAGTAGCTCCATAAAATATCTTAGAACAACACAGTGCAACGTATGGTCTTGGTATTAAGTAAAACAAGACAGATGTTATGATAGTAGATAGAGAACACGATAGTTATCGAGAAATAAAGTCAGTAGGTCGTTGTGAAGTAGCTGAAAGTTTTGCGTACCTCAGTTCTTTGATCGACAATTCGGGTAGCTGTGAACATGAGATTTGACGAAGCATTTAACAAGCACGTGCCATGACAAAGCTTACCAAAATATGGCGTGACCATAACATCACTAAAGCTACCAAAATGTCGCTGGTTCAGTCTCTTGTGTTCTTCATATTTTTGTATGCCTCGGAAGCTTGGACTGTTAAAAAGGCAGATCGAGCTCGCATGGATGCTATTGAAATGTGAACGTGGAGGAGAATGCTGAGGGTCCCTTATACCGCCCATCGAACCAACGTTTCCATACTGGATGAGCTCGGTAATCCAAAGAGACTATCCTCCATTGCGTCGACGAGAATGCTTACATTCTTCGGACATATTCACACAAGCGATAATATGGAGAAACTTGCAGTTCATGGTCATGCCCAAGTGGGCGGCGCCGTGACCGTTCCCCTACACGCTGGGTGGACACGACGAAACAGTTGCTGGATATGAGTATCAAAAGTGCCACTGAACTGACAGTACATCGCGGACGATGACGAGCTACAGTTCTTAAAACTCGTGTCGGCAATACTCCGATACAACTCCGATTTAATGCATTTTGCAGGTTCACAACATGTCTGTTAAGACATTGTGACTATGATGATGATGATAATAATATTTTTTTTTCAAAATCCCAATTGTTCCCTGTCTGTCATTTGATCCGGATAAAGAATGCAAAACAGTATGTAAAGGACAAATGTGTATTTGTATTTGAGTTATAGACAGGTATGTATTACAGGTCTATTAGCTATTACTATGATGCTTCAAGTGCACATTTCTTAAATTCCTCAAATCCTAGGGGGTATGGCAGATTGGCGGCATTGCGTCTGAGAGTTGCTTTAGTGAAGCAATCTTGCAATATTTTGTCTACTTGGAATGGATAGGAATCGTCAAAGTCCTCTTGCTCTTTTTCTGTAAACTGTGCGAACACTTTAGTGATACACTTCGCTTTTTGATAGAAGTTTGGGTCATTTTTTAACGGGTCTGGAGAACTGTATTCTTTAGCAAAGTAAAAGAAAGGGGTCTGCTTGTAACATTGCAAGTAGACTCTTTCAAAGTATTTCACCTTAAGACGCAACGACACTTCTGATTTTGGCGAGAGGCACTGAAACAAAAAAGAGCTGTTACTGACCCAAAAAGCATTTGACACCAGATTTGGTGGGTGACTTTTTCCGTGCATCTTGGTGCATGCACCAACCATTTGCGTGTAAAGCCAAAGAGGCGCAGCCCTTCTTGATAGTAGAGAGATTTTGAGCCACTAAAAATTGGGACGATGATAAAACATTATTCTGAGCATGCGCAGTGTGTTTCGAATAACGGATAAGCGTGTGCCTTGTGTACAGTTTTTGTAACCGAAATCTGTGACGTGTATCGTTGCGTTATTTGACAATTGACATTAACAATTATTGGACCTATTTGATTTTAACTTAACCTCACATTATGATCGATTTGGTCGGAAAGGTCCAAGAAATGTTACGTGCAACAAGTAAACACCACAAGCAGAAAATAGATCACGTCACAAGTAAAATAAAAAATAGGTTATGTAGGATCCCCGAAGCATGACATTTCAGATTTCACTACCATTGTTCAGTCCCGTGATGATCACACGCTGTTGCCGGAGACACCTAACTTTGTAGCTTTTATTGGATAGTACTGTCTAATAAAAGTGACGGAAGAAAACGTGATCGTTTTGTACAATGATAAACCACAAAATAAGTATTGTTGCTATCAAAATCATCGCGGTTCTTTTCTCACTGCCGCATAGTGGTTTAGACCTGGCAATACCGCACGTAATCATATCGTACTGTAAACTTCCGTAGCTAACGTACAACGTTATCGGTTATTTGCCGATTCGGTTATTTCTGGAGAACTGCGCATGCCACAAATAGCCGAAAATATGCAATAACGTCAGGAAACGGACGTTCAAAAACTCTGATATACCATGAATTGTTTCTAGATGCCTGATGCTGACTACATGTTAGTAGAAACGTCGCACAAAGGAACACAAGAAGTTTTTATTTAAATTGCGACCTAACCCTAATGAAATAGCAACCCAAGTTCTTAACAGGTCAAAATCGTTATTCAAACTGATTAGCCCAGGTTTATTATTTCACGTAGTTTTTTTTGGTGAATTTTTGGAGCGTCTGCCTTCGATAGTGGGGCAGCAGCAGCCCTGTGCGCGGTTAGCGCTTGGATGGGTGACTGAATTGCACCGGGCGCACGGGCATTCAGCTTCGACCCCGTGAAAATTGCGTCAATACCGCGTTTTGGAAGTTGACAAGAATTACTAGTGAACAGAACGATACAGAGAGTAACGAAATGCAATGGTACACCCATTTTTGTATATGTTACGGTTAAAGTGTTTACTTTGATAGTTTATATACTAGCTGGATAGTATACAAACTATCCAAATGTCTCGCTATTTTGATGGAAACTCATATTTCAACTAAAATAGCTGTGAATATTGGTTGGTTTGTATACTAGCCAACTAGTTCATAAACTATACAAGATATGCCGCTAAAGTATATACCACAAAGATATCACACATATTAGCCAGTGTTTCTGGTCATTTTACAAACTATCCACATCATTTGGATAAGGTATGCACCTAATATCTCTAGTAATACATAATGACCAACTCTATGGTTAGTATGGAAACTAACCAATCCTCTTTGGTTAGTATGTAAACTAATTTTCTTTGGACAATTTAACAGAAAAGTGAGGTTATGTTTATGGCAAGTGCAAGTGTGACGTGTTGGTATTGTTTACTGTCGTGCCTTGTAAAATTTGTTCAAGGACAGGTATCTAGTTACCAAAAATGGATCAGCAACAGCAATTTGAAAAGTTACTATTGGAATGTTACGAGAAAAAGTCCCAAAATTGAAAATTAATAATCATATTGTACTTCTGCAACATATAAAGAGAATACGCGAACAAGGACGTAATACTAATAACAAGATTGATTATAATGTAATGAATACTTATGATTTACAGAGAATCGAATCATTTTATGTAATCTTTTATAAAAGATCTGGAAAGATTATTTTACGTTTGAGTGAAAACTATGATACCATTAAAGCTGCCCACCAGATTTATTTTGTATGAATATTTTGTTACACAAATAGTATTTCCGTTTGTCTTACTATGTTCTATCTATGAATAAATTTACTTTTGATTAAACATTTTTTTCTAAACTAAAGTAACCAAAGGGGATTGGTTAGTTTACATACTAACCAACGAGTTGGATATTATTTAGTACTAGAGATATTAGGTGCATACTTTATCCAAATGATGTGGATAGTTTGTAAACTAACCAGAAACACTGGTTAATATGTGTGATATCTTTGTGGTATATACTTTAGCGGCATATCTTCTATAGTTTATAAACTAGCTGGATGTTATACAAACCAACGAATATTCATAGCTATTTTAGTAGAAATATGATTTTCCATCAAAATAACGAGGCATTTGGATAGTTTGTATACTAACCAGCTAGTATATAAACTATCAAAGTAAACACTTTAACCGTAACATATACACTAAGAGGTTATAATGATTTAATAATTGTTTTCAAACCCATGATACTAGTCCATTCTGTTCTCTGAAAAATTTTTGAGTCTTAGTTCGTATGTCGGATATAATTATTATTAAAAAATATCTAAATTGAAAACACAGCAAGATAATGAAGAGATGCATAGTGATAGAATAAAGTGTAGTATAAGCATTACTCACCTCTCCATATTGCAATGAAATTAACACGATTGCCGATAGCATAACCTTCATCTTGACTAGTGTGGCTTAAAATGCTGCTTTAGTGAATGTGAATGAGCGGTTGTCTATAATCACAGATTTTATAAATTTTAGTATATCGATCTCCAGCATATACCTCGTAATGCACAACCAATTTGTTTATTATATAATTGATAATATACGGTTTCAGTGTTGTCATTAATCGGAATATAAAACGCTATTCGGAACAATGGCTCATTCATTTATTAACAATAAGCAGTTAATGAGAACAATCAGCCAATACAACAAATTAAATTAAATTTGTATAACTGTCCAAGCGCACATCTAGACGAGCGTGGTTTGTCTGAGCAGTTGAGCTTCTCTTTCCTAAGGTCTAGTGGGTTGAAGTCTGAGATTGAGAGCTCTATAATGGCTTACCAAGACGACGTCTTTAACAAGTTAGCATACCGTAGCAGGATTATGGGCATGGATGAATTTATATATAGAAAAAAAGCGTTGGAAAGCTATAGAAGCATAACGGAACCAGTATGATACGTTGTAACATCGTATACGAAATTTCATAACAAATTTGATCGCAAATTTGCTAGCAAATTCAGTATCGTATCATACAGCTCTTATTAACTTTTTAAAATACATAAAAAAATGAAGTCAAGTTGACGGACTCAGTACTTCCCACACATTACGCTGGTACCAGTTTATTATTTTCCCATAGCATGAAGCTTTAGTCTAAGATCCCTTGCAACCAAATAATCGCCAGTCCCCCCCCCCAATTGTTTTGTGCCGCTAGGTCTTTCCTTCACAGGTCAATGGACAGCGTATTATCGATACTACAAGCTTCTCAGTTTTACAACCCCCCACCCCTCAACCACCTCACTTTCACCCCCACCCAAAAAACTAGCAGGAAATGATCAGGAACCCCTAAAACATCTAAAAACCCTATTTGAGTTGTTTTAATACTCTTCGTTCTTTGATTATTGCTACGCTGCCATTGACACGATTTTTAACAAACATAAGCGTTTTCCATTCTCACCACGGTAACAATATTCTGTGTCAAAATTTCATTAGAATCAATTTAATAGTGTCCACGTTACAAAATACAAAACGATTTAAACCAATAAATTCTCGTATGTATACAGCAAATCCCAAGTCCCTTAGTTTCCGTAATAGGCTAGGCAAGTTCGGATGAACCTAAAAAGGTGATTTGTGTCGCTAGATCTTCCTTGACAGGTTAGTGCACAGCCTATTATGAGTACAAGAAATTTTTTAATTTTTCAAACCCAACCCCCCAACCACCCAAATTTCACCCCCCACCCAAAAAAACGCAGAAAATGATCAGGAACCTCTAAAACGCTTAAAAACGAAGTTTGAGGTGTTTTTATATTTTTAGTTTTTTTATTATTTCTGCGCCGCCACTAGCACGATTTATCAAAACCATACGCGTTTTCCATCTTCGCTATTGTAGTAATACTGTATCAAAATTTCATTAAAATCAATTCAACAGTTTCCTCGTTACAACGACCTAAAGCAATGCTGGAATACTGGAATACTGGAAGAGCAGCGATTAATTACGTATTCAAAGCTGAACTTCGCCCTTTTGTCAAACTATCGCTGGGATTGTTTTTTTGTTGTTTCTTACGATGTACTGTTTATGTTAGTGGTTTGGCAAATAAAGACATATTATTATTATTATTATTACTCTCGTATGTTTACATCAGAAAAAATTCTAAGTCCTTTGCTTTCTGTAATAGGGAAGGCAATGTTCGGATGGACCTAAAAAAGTTATTTATGTCACCAGGTCTTCCTTCACAGGTCAGTGGACAGTCTATTATGAATGCAATAAATTTTTCAATTTTACAACCCCCCACCCCACAACCACCCCAATTTCACCCCCTAAAACGCCTAAAAACGAAGTTTCAGCAATACTCATTTTTTTTTGTTTTTTGCTAATCACTACGCCGCCTATGCACCTATTTTCAAAATTATATGAACATTACCTACTACGACCCCACAGCATACCGCTGCCCAAATTTCATCACAATCCATGCAGCGGTTGCTGAGATTACGAGGCTAGAAAAAAGAGACAGACAGACCGACAGACCGACAGACCGACAGACCGACAGACCGACAGACCGACAGACCGACAGACCGACAGACCGACAGACCGACAGACCGACAGACCGACAGACCGACAGACCGACAGACCGACAGACCGACAGACCGACAGACCGACAGACCGACAGACCGACAGACCGACAGACCGACAGACCGACAGACCGACAGACCGACAGACCGACAGACCGACAGACCGACAGACCGACAGACCGACAGACCGACAGACCGACAGACCGACAGACCGACAGACCGACAGACCGACAGACCGACAGACCGACAGACCGACAGACCGACAGACCGACAGACCGACAGACCGACAGACCGACAGACCGGCAGACCGACAGACCGACAGACCGACAGACCGACAGACCGACAAACAGACAGACCGACAGACAGACCGACGGAAATGAGTGACGTGGTTTTTCGTTATGTAGACATCATAAAACGCCCAAAAACCGTATTATCTCAAAATCGAAAATTTTCGCGATCACAATACTCCCCTCACCTATCGGTGAGGGAAGTAAAACCATTAATGTATTCTACTCAAACCCCCAATTGTTCCCTGTTTGTCAGTTGATCCGGATAAAGAATGCAAAACAGTATGTAAGGCACAAATGTATATTTCTATTTGAGTTATAAACAGCTATGTATTACGGTTCGAGAAATCCCTCAAGTGCACACCTCTCAAGCGCTTTATAACCCTTGGGATATGGCAAAATGGCAATGCGCTCGAGAGTGACTGACTTGAGGCAAGCATACACTCGACCTTTCACTTCATCATCATCGAGGTCTGCAAGGTTCACATCTTCCTCTTCGGTAACCTGTATGAACACATTGACGATACACGATAATCTTTTAGTATTTTTCACGTTTTCGTGATCGGCTGGCTCTGCGATCCATTCTACAGCAAAATCATGGAAAGGTATCTGTTTGTAACATTCCAAGTAGGCTCTTTCCACGGCTACCACCGACCAATGCAACGTCTCTATTTGTTTTGGCGAGAGGCACTGAAACAAAAAAGAGCTGTTACCAAAGTTTACGGAATACATATAAGTTGGATCACTCCGCAAAAATATCAAAACGGCCTGCCCCTTGCTCCGTCGCCCCGGTACACCGGTAGCAGTGTACCGACGTCAGCCGGGAGATACGGGGCGGCGCAAAGTAGACGTTGAACGTGTTTAACGCGAAGTGTATACAGTGTCTCAAAAATATCGGATTTTGTTATCTCGGATTTGTTTGCAGGAAATGGATATTTTTAGAAGTTTGATCAATTAAATTTATTAACGGATGGAAAATGACAATCAGATCCATCCTTTTACACAATTATTATCATGTTATTTGAAGCCATTTTAATTCACATCGTTAGTGCAACTGCGGTTCTAATCATAGCATTGTATAACGATTTTTACTTCTTTAAATACAGGGTGTCCCACGACGATTAAGACAAGCAATATGTCTGAACTGGGCAGTAGTAGACAATTATATACCGAATAAGGTATCTGTTTTTGGTCACGTGACATTCGATTCAAAATTATTATTGGGTTACCCTGTACATTTGTGCCTTTCTGTGTTTCACTCGATAAAACAATTCCAACAAACTAACACACTTGGGGTCTAAAGTGATTAATTCGAGACCTACAGGTACTTAAAGGATTGTATCACGCTAAAAGCGTATAGGGAGACAAAATATTCATTTGGTGGTCTTACCATACCACCCAGGGACATTCTAAATTATATTTTAGAGCTCGGAAATATTTTTATTGATAACTTTAACAAATGAGTTTCTACAGTAGCAATTGGAATGACGCTGAAAAAAAAATGTCAAAAATAATTTATTCACATCCATGTAAAGCATTTCCACATGATCATCTTTTAAAATTGTACATATGGGTTCGTATATACTATACCATAAATTTTATAAGCTGTGCTCTCAAAAATAAGCCAAATAAACAAAATATTAAGGTAAAAATACTACAGCACGTTTGAACCAATTTTTACTTATCTACGAAATAGCTACAATACGTGAAATCATTTGAGATTCATTAGTAATAGATTTAGTATAGGTTTTATTTTTCATATCCATTTATGTAACTTAGTGTATTAGCAAAATAAACGTTATATTTGTATTTGTATGTCTAAATCGGCTGTCAATACATAGTCTTACAATGACCCTCGTATATACGTTAAAACCCAGGCGTTAGCAAGTCCCCGCTAAAAGACCCTCGTACTTGAGCAAAACTAACTGGCGCGTGCGGCCGCGGCATAGCTTTGATGTGAGATCTTCAAAGTGCCGACGGAGAGTGATCCAACTTATATTTGTTCCGTAAACTTTGCTGTTACTGACCCAAAAAACATTTACACCAGATTTGTTGGGTTCCTTTTTTCGTGCATCCTGATTCATTACATCGTGCCTGAGCTACACTTCAATTAATTGGTTAGTTTTATATACAGGGCGAGTTTTTAGTACCGTCTCGGTCGATAACTCCACTACTGTAGCACATAGCGAAAAAAGTTGTATATAAAAGTTGTAGCTACGGATATGCTCCTTACTCAGAAAATATTTAGATTTATACAGGGTGATCCATAACTACTTGGTGATGCAAAAATGCATTTTTTTAAACGAGAGTCCCTATATAGTATTCCATATTCAAAGTCTACTAATGATTTCCGTTCGTACAATATAGGGTATTGTTACATTATACAGGGTATTTCAAAAGTTATGATCATATTTATATCCAAATCGCGGTCAAATGAACGTACTGTAGATCAAAAAGTGATGAATAAAAATTATTTTTTTTACATGAAAAGATTAAAAATATGCGCTAGTTTTGAAGTCGGCTATAAAAAAAGCCCGTGACGCATATTCATAAACTCTTCTTTTAAATGTAACCCCCAATATTTTATTATACCAAAGAATTGCTTTGAATATGCTCTTTCATCTTTGTGTAGCACTTGTTATGGCTGCATTCATCAGTTTCTGAGATATTTCGATTTTTCTACAAATTTAAGTATACCTTCTATTTGTTTACTAAAATTTATTTATACTATAAATAAATAATAAATACTATCAAATTTTATTTTTACTTAACAAACAACTAAAATATAAGGCCATAATAGTACTTAATCAAGTCAAAACAGTGAATTAACGAGATAATATAGGTCAAGTGTGCTGAGGAAACAATTTTATTGATGCTATGCATAACTATCAAGCAGATGTATCAGGTAGGCTATATGTACTATTAAACGACACAGTCCAAATAAAACATTTCTTCAATCTTTCAAACGCGTTACTTCTAGAGTGCCTCCGTTCTGGATATTGCGGTTCATAGTTGATATATTCTAGAGGCAAGATGCTCCTAAATACCGTCAATGGAAAAATTAATTTTTAAAGCTGGTTTTTCACACAGTACGGAATTATTGAGCAGGTTATGAAAACTATCAATTTTTCAAAGCCTACCTGATAAATCTGCTTGATAATTATGCATCACGCCTACAAAATTGTTTCCTCAGCATACTTGACTTTATCTCGATGATTTAGGGTATTGACTTCATCAAAGAGTATCATGACCTTATAAAATAGTTGTTCGTTGAATAAAAAACAAATTAGATAGTTTTTTCTCTCAAAATAAATAAATTTCAGTACACAAATAGAAGCTATATTTTAAATTTACCGAAAAATCGAAATATCTTTGAAACTGATGAACGTAGGTACAATAAGTGCTACACAAAGCTGAAAGAGTATATTAAAAGTAATTCTTTGGTATAATAAAATATTGGGCGTTACATTTTAACAAAAAGAGAAATTCTAGATTTTTCATTCTACATCACCCTGTATACGAGTATGCGTCACGGGCTTTTTTTATAGCCGGTTTTAAAGCTAGATGATATTTTTAATCTTTTAATGTAAAAAAATAATTTTTGATTCATTACTTATGGATATACCGTACGTTCATTTGACCGCGATTTGGATATAAAAATAGTCATAACTTTTGAAATACCCTGTATAATGTAACAATACCTTATATTGGAAGAACGGAAATCATTAGTAAAATTTGAGTATGGAATAATATATCTCATTTAAAAAAATGCATGTCTGCATCACCGCGTAGTTATGTATCACCCTGTATAAATCTAAATATTTTCTGAGCAAGGAGCGTATCCGTGGCTACAACTTTTATATACAGCTTTTTTCGCTATCCTCTACAGTAGTGGAGTTAACGACCGAGCGGGTACTAAAAACTCACCCTGTATACTTTTTTTTTAATTTCGTTTCAATTTTTTTTGTATTTTATTTTTATTTATATTAGTATTAGTTAATTAGTAATTACTAGAGGAAAAAAAACACATTTATGTGACGATCACAAACGTCACAAGTGAGAAATGATTCTCTGTATTTGCTCATATCTCTTTCTAGTGCACACCGCACTGCCATGTCGTTTGCTTCCCATAGGTTCCAGATCGTGCAAGGGGTGCAAAAATTATCCTCAGCGTATCCCCATCTCACAAGGTTGTCCCCAGACCTGCCCATTTGGCATTAGATCCTGTTTCGGAAACTAAACGCGATAGAAAGATGCTGTTTTCGGCTTTGAAACAAGCAAGGAACGTACTTGTGTTTCAGTAAGATCGTTATTTCAAAAGTACATTAAATGAATAGACTAGCAATTATAATTTGAAAAGTTAAAAACATTAGAAACTTTTTTTTCAAATGGGATGGTATGATAAGTTTCACACCGGTGGATGCGAAATTAAATTCTCTTTCACTTTTATCTAGGCACATGTGGTTCTATCTTTGATGGCTTTTAAGATATTTACGGTTTTGTAATTATTGCGCAGGAATTGGAAGAATCGTAGGTGGCGTGGCTCGCAGACGAAACAATTGGCACGAAGCCTTTCATCCAAAGTGTTTCGATCTCTAATACTAAGATCTGCTTTCGCTCCATCTAACTGTAACCACATTATTTTAAGACACTCCAGTAGTGAATTTTCCAACAGGTTTTCCAAATTTTCATTTAGAAAATTTTGGAAATCATTAGTTTATTATGAGGTTTCCAATAGTACCACCCCAAATGCTCAAACTCCATGCTAGTTGTCAACGAACTTCTCAAAATTTGGATTTACGTGGGCGTAAAATATGAGAAAAGGAAACATGTAGTAGTAATACATGAAGATAGTGAGATTGACATTCTCGCAATTGTAGTTGAAGATCCGCATAGCAGTGCTACAGCAGAAATTAGTCGCTATTTGGGCATTGGTCAAACATCTGTGAACATGGTCTTAACGGAGTACATATAGCATCCTTATTACGTGCAGCTAAATCAAGCAATTGAAAGACAAGACTTTGAAAACAGACTGAATTTATGTAACTGGGGTCGTACTCGAGTCCAAGAAGATGCACTACCAGGTCCTTCACTCCAATATGTAAATTGAAAACACAGCAAGATAATGAAGAGATGCGTAGTGATAGAATAAAGTGTAGTATAATTGTTACTCACCTCTCCATACGGCAGTGAAATTAACACGATTGCCAATAAGATAACCTTCATCTTGATTAGTGTGGCTTAAGATGCTGCTTTACTGAATGAGCGGTTGTCTAAAATTAAAGATTTTATATATTTTTCTATATCGATCTCCAGCATATACCTTGTAGTGCACTACCAATCTGTTTGTTGTATTATTGATAATATACGGTTGCAATGTTGTCATTAATCGGAATATAAAACGCCATTTGGAACAATACCTCAATCATTTATTAACAATAAGCAGTTAGTGAGAACAGTCGGTCAATAAAACAAATTAAATTTGCATTACTGTCCAAGCCCACATCTAGACCAGCATAGTTTGTCTGAGCAGCTGGCCTTTTGTTTTCTGAAGTTGGACGTTTAGAGCCTTACAATGGCTTACCAGTAGCTATTTGAAACAATAGATTATTAATTTATGAGGAGTAAGCAGGTAACGGAAATAGTCAACGAGTAAATGAAATCTAGGTTTCCAAGGCTCCACACATTGCTCAGCAAATGAGTGTCAAAGCTTTTCTGTAAAAAATCCCGATTTTCACATAAGTAATACCTATGCATATCAGACATATTGTGAACTCGTAAAATGCATTAAATCGGAGCTAGAGTATTGCCGACACGAATATTATCAATAGTTTTGAGAACTGTAGCTCGCCATCGTTCGCGATTTACTGTCAGTTCATTGCCGCTCTTGATACTCATACCCAGCAACTGTTTCGTTGTGTCCACCCAGCGTGCAGTGGAACGACCACGGCGCCGCCCACTCGGGCATGACCCTGAACTACAAGTTTCTCCATATTATCGCTTCTGTGAATATGTCCGAAGACTATAGGCATTCTCGTCGACACAATGGAGGATAGTCTCTTTGGATTACCGAGTTCGTCCACTATGGGCGGCATAAGGGACTCACGGCATTCTCCTCCACGTCTATATTTCAAAAGCATCTATGAGAGCTCGATCTGCCTTTTTAACAGTCGAAGTTTCCGAGGTATACAAAAATATGGAGAGCACTTTGAACTGTCCTATGGACAATTGGAAAAGTTGGATTTGAAGTGCGAAGATCCAATGCAACTAGAAGAGGAGATACATGTGGGCAATGTCATCACTTCCCGTATATTATAAAAACCTAAAATTGATATACATATTTATGTTTTTTGGGAACCTATCAAAAGATGTTTTCCCAGTAGCCAGACGGTTTCGAGGGTTCTCTCATCCTGCCAGACACATTGAAAGTCTGCAACAGCAGTGGCGCTGTCGTATATATTAGTTATGTGAACTTTAGTTACTTTGAAAGACTTGTAACGACTCGGTACTTTCCACTTCGGGACTCGTTACTGGAATTAGTTACTCATTAGTTTGACTACTTCTTTATACGTATGTTCAAGAGTTTACTTTAAACAGTTGACCACCCAACTTTTGGCTTAGTTGTTATTTTGTAAAACATTGACATAGGCAAGTATATTTAGTACGTATTTATAATACAAAGATGGGGATTTTACTGAAAAACAGTACGCCTGAAGACATTTCTGCGAAAACAAGGACAACAAAACAAACAAAACTGATAGAACAAAAATCAAACTAAAACCTACTTAAAGGGCAAGGTAATGTTCCAATGGACCTAAAAAATTGTATTATGCCGCTAGGTCTTTCCTTCACAGGTCAATATATAGCCTATTATGGATACAACACATTTCTCAGTTTTGAAACCCTCCACCCCCCAATCACACCAATTTCATTCCCCTCCCCCCCCCGCCGCCCCCAAGTCGAAACCGATCAGGAACTCCTAAAACGCCTAAACGCCTAAAAACGAAGCTTGAGAAACATTTGATTTGTTTTTTTTTGATAATTAGTCCGCCGCCCATGCACCGATTTTCAAAATCATAACAACATTACAGCCTGACAAGTGTACCAAGAGACTTTGGAATTTCGCCGCACACGTTATTTCATATATTCTCTCGTCTCTTGCTATCCTTGTCTATTTCATATTTCTCACGGCTCTTGTTACACTTGTCAGGTTGTACCTACTATATGATCCCACAGCATATTGCTACCCAAATTTCATCATAATCCATGCAGCGCTTACTGAGATTACGAGGTTAGAAGAACGCAACAGACAGACAGACAAACAGACCGACAGACAGACAGACAAACGGAAATGAGTCACGTGGAGTTTCGTTCGTAGACATCATAAAACGCCAAAAAGCGTATTATATTACAATCGAAAATTTTCGGTGTGAGAAGTAAAAAGCAGGTGGGCAAGCTCTGAGCTCTAAAACTGCTGTCAGCAGTTCAGGGTTAAGGAGGGTAAAGAACAAAAAGCACTAGGTAAGATACAAATATGTATTTGAGCTCTATACAGCCTTTTTAAGCATTATTTCCAAATGCACAATGTTCAAAATCGGAAAATTCGCTAGATTTATTGTGTTCAAGGTATTGGACAGCTTGTTTTTCAATACAATGCCCGATCCGTTCATCCACTTCATCGGAAAAGTCACCCATCTCCCCGTCTTTCTCAGCTTTGCTCAACACCTTGTCAACACAGTCAGTTACCTCTGTGTCAGGTTTTTCGTGCTTGCCCTCATATTTCGCCTTTGGTATTTTAGAAGATTTCAAAATCCATTTAAGACCAAAAACAGGG
This sequence comes from Callosobruchus maculatus, assembly GCA_951848785.1. Taxonomy (NCBI): domain Eukaryota; kingdom Metazoa; phylum Arthropoda; class Insecta; order Coleoptera; family Chrysomelidae; genus Callosobruchus; species Callosobruchus maculatus. The sequence continues at coordinate 152,951 of CATOUR010000278.1, forward strand.
AAAAGTCCTGGCTTGTAACATTGGTCGTATAGCCTGCCTACCATTTTTACTGCAGTTTTCAACTCTTTTGATGGTTCTGAAAGACACTGAAACAAAATTAGAGAGTTTTTGAGTCACTTGAAATTGGGATGACGCTATCCGTAAAACATTATTATGAGCATGCGCAGCGTGTTTCGAATAACCGATAAGCGTGTGCCTTGTGTACAGTTTTTGTAACCGAAATCTGTGACGTGTATCGTTGCGTTATTTGACAATTGACATTAACAATAGGCAGTTTTCGCTACTTAACGCTATTTGACAACTTTGACATTTGCACTTCGTTTTACGTATATCGTAATCACTAAATGCCGGTATTGTATGGACGATAGCCATAGCGATTAACGAAGCGACACGCATGCGCAGCACGAATCAAAATTAGATCATAACCTGTTTTGGTTTTGACAGTGACACTGGTTTTGACTTTTGAGTAGATCTGCAACAATTATTATCCTTCGTTTTACAAAAATGCTTCCAAATTCGTCAAGCTCAAAGAGTGTGTTACAAATAATAAAAAGAGTCAGTGTCTAAGTTGAATCTCCCGTAAAGGTCGGCTCTGTATTCGATGTTGTTGTTGTCAAATACTTCCAACAAGATCGCGTCTTCAAAATCTGAGTCATCACTGGAGTCCAATAAACACTATTGAATTATGATTTTATGATTTTCCTTCAAACAACAACCTTTACAATACTCATCTGCTATTTTTACGTTATGGTGTCAAAGTTGTAGCTCAGAATAAGGTTAGGGGGCATCTTACAGTGGTGTCTTGCCCCGAAAACTATCTTTCAAATAGCGGTTCTGACAACGTATTTGTTAACCGAAGCGGTAAGATTAATTAAGAACAACGAAAACTACCTAATTATTGGACCTATTTGATTTCAACTTAACCTCACATTATGATCGATTTGGTCGAAAATGTCCAAGAAATATTACGTGCAACAAATAAACACACAAGCAGACAATAGATCACAAGTAAAATTAAAAATAGGTTATGCAGGATCCCCGAAGCATAACATTTCAGACTTCACTACCATGGTTCAGTCCCGTGATGATCACACGCTGTTGCCGGAGATGCCTAACTTTGTAGCTTTTATTGGATAATACTGTCAAATAAAATTGACGGAAGAACACCTCATCCTTTTGTACAATGATAAACCACAAAATAAGTATTGTTGCTATCAAAACCATCATGGTTCCTTCCTCATTGCCGCATAGTGGTTTAGACCTGGCAATACCGCACGTAATCATATCATACCGTAAACTTCCGTAGCTAACGTACAACTTTATCGGTTATTCTCCGATTCGGTTATTTCGAGAGAACTGCGCATGCCACAAGTAGCCGATAACGTGAAATAACTTCAGGAAACGGACGTCCAAAAACTCTCTGTTGGCTGTTAGTGAGAAGCATTTAAGCCTATAGTTAAACTAAATCATTTGAAAGTATCGAGACAAGAGGTGTATCTACAGGCTGTTTCATACTGATGTACAAATATTTCAAGGGGTGATTTCCTGGATGATTTTGAGTAAAAAAGCTTTATACAAGTGTCATAACTTTCGAGCTACAGGTTGTTAAAGCTCTTATAAATAAAAATTCTTTAAATAACTTTGGTAAAGCTTTAGTTTTCTTTTCATAAAGAAAACTAGAGCGTTACCAAAGAAAAAAATTTCGAGCTACTGGGTGTTAAAGTTCTAATAAATAAAAATTCTCTTTGTAGCAACTTTGGTAACGCCTTAGTTTGCTTCATGAAAAGAAAATAATTTTTTATTGGAACTTTAACAGACTGTAGCTCGAAAGTTCTGACGTTTAGGACATACGTTCGTATAAGGTTTTTTACTCATAGTCATCCAGGAGTCCGACCATCGTGATAGGTAGAAATCCAAATCAGCTAATCGATATAAAAGTTGACGGGACATCTATATAGAGGGTTCAGGAATTAAGAAAATATTTACATACGTAGTTATATTACAGAGGGCTTACCCAGGTGAGGAAATAAGAACGGGAATCGAGATGGCCAGAACAAGATTCTTGAAAATTACAGACATTTGAAGAATGTATGATTTTGCATTGTGAGTTTTTTTGTTGCACACTAATTGAAAAAATTGCTCTGAAACGCCGCGTTCTAGAATGCTCTCTGTTAGTAGTAGTGGTAGTAGTAGTAGTGATGAGGAGGCGAAGCCAGGCAAGTTGGCCACCTTTGGCCCCACTGAACCAATCACTGAAAACTCGACACTCTACACCCTAGAAAGCTCCTTGTCGAACCTGCCAGACCTCCTGACGAAAGTCGGTATGTCCGACCATTTCGCTGAATATAGTGGCTCCTCCCCAAACTCCGTCGTGCCGAATATCTGAACCCTAAGGTTCTGATAAACTGCACATCTGTCCAGGAAGTGGAACGCTGTCTCGTCCTCCTCCCAGCATCTGGAGCAAATGGCCTGGCAACAACGGAATGCGGTAACGCGGCGTTAGAGAACGCCGGACCTCCGCTTTCTAGAACGATTAAGGCCTGTTGTGAGTAATATGAATGCACCAACTTATAAACTTTCAAAATATCTCTCTAACATTCTAACAAACATTATAGGTAAAACCGAATACCACATTACTAATTCCTGGCAATTTTGTAATTTCATAAAAAACCAAACAGTTCCACAAAATCATCATATCATATCTTTAGATGTTACATCACTATATACTAATATCCCAATTGATCTAGCATTACATTGTATAAAAGAAAAATGGAATGACATAAAACAATTTACATCATTAACCAAAACTGAATTTTGTGAAGCTGTCAGTTTATGCCTGAAATCTACGTATTTCAATTTTAATGATGAATATTATTCACAAATCTATGGTATAGCTATGGGCTCTCCTATATCAGCAACCATAGCAAACTTAGTTATGGCATTTCTGGAACAAACGGTTATAAATTCTTTAGATGTAAAACCTATCTTTTATAAAAGATATGTAGACGACTGCATTTTATGTATACCAAAAGATGATACACAATATATATTAGATAAATTTAACAGTTTTCATCCAAAACTACAGTTCACCATAGAAATAGAAAAATAGAGGTCAATTAATTTCTTAGACATTTCAATTTCATACAATAATGCAGGAAAAATTAGCACAGCTTGGTATACTAAAGATGTATGGTCTGGGAGATACCTAAATTATAACTCTTTTGTTCCAAATTCATATAAAAAAAGTGTTGTAACGCGGCTTATAGATAGAGCCATTCATTTCACTGAACCACGTAACCGAATTAAAAATATAAATAAAGTTAAGAACACACTTATTAACAACAACTACCCTCCACATTTTTTCAATCCAATTATTAGAAGCAGAATTAATAAACTTTACAATAGCAAAGAAGAGAACAATATACAAAAAACAGAAAATAAATATATTAGCTTGCCATATATACCTCAAATAAATAAACAGATAGAAAAATGTCTAAAACCATATAATATTAAAATAGCAAACAAACCTACAAACTCAACTAATAAATTTTACAATAATTTTAAACCAAACATAGACTTAAATAATAAAACGGACATAGTTTACCAAATAGACTGTCAGCATTGTGATGGGGTATATATTGGCCAAACAAAACAATATTTAAAGAATAGAGTTTATAATCACAGGTACGATACATTGAATGGAAAAGAATCAACCGCTTTAAGTAAACATACATATGAAACCGGACACAAATTTGACTTCCAAAATCCTAAAATTCTTGCACAAGAAAAAAATTATTATAAAAGAAATATAAAAGAAATGATTTATATTAAAAATAATAATAAAGCTATAAACTTTAGGTCTGATGTTGACAATATTTACAATAGCTTATTGAAATGAGGTTTCTGCATCTTATCTAAATCAATAAATCATTAATACAGATATGTACGTTAGGTTACCACCCTACACCCACTCTCTAGCTTTTGTCACCACCACTTTCTAAACATCTGGTATTTTATGGCATCTTATAATTCCAAACTTTAATGGTCATTCTGTTTCCTGAATCCTCAGGGACGGTTTCGCTTAAAAATATGTAGCAAACTAAAACAAATTGTAAGTAGTGTTTCTATTTTATTTTCTTTTAATCAACAAAAAAAAAATTTTTTTTTTCATTGTACATTGTTCTGTTATATATATTGCTAAGTAAGGTTTAATTTTCATTTTTACTAGATGTTTTCTTATATATATACATTTCATCGACTAGACACCATATTTACCTGTTTTTATCATTCTTTATAGACACCTGACGATGGTTTAGATTTATAATAAACCGAAACGTCGTGGAAAGGAAAATTGTTTCATTTAATTGACCGCAATACCATTAGAAAAAACCAAGTTTGAAATCTACGGTCACGAAAATATAAAATCATTTTTGACCGGGTCTTAATAGACAGAGAGAAAAACTTACTCACCTCTTCATATTGCAGTGAAATCAACAAAATTGCAAATTGCGTAACCTTCATCTTGACACGTGCTACTTACAACGATGCTTGAAGAAATATAACATTACAAAGCTTATAGATTTTTGCATATCGATTCCAGGTGTATACAGAGTGATGTACGACCAAATCTGAGAATTGAAGAAATCGCAAAGTTTCTTCCCATGAAAATATGAAGAGAGACAGGTTTCACCCTGTATAACCAGAATTGGGTTTTAATGTTGTTATACGTTCCAATAAAAAACGCTATTTAGAACAATAGTTCATTCATTTAATAACAATAATGGTAATAAAGCAGTCAATAGAACAAAGCTAAAATTGCGTACCTCCACACGTGGATCAACAAATGGAAGTCAAAGGCCTTCATGGAAATAAATCACGCTATTTATATTATTAACATGCACGGATAGATAAAGAACTTCGATTTTTTTGGGTGCACCCGCCCACCCGAGAGATCTGAAATTTTTTATTCTCGCCAAACGAGACTCAGACTCCAAACTGCAACTGGATTTATAATCAGCACCTTCAAATTATCCGAAATACGAGGTTTCATCTTGATAGAAGGTCAAATAAAAAACTTCGACTTTTTTGGGTGCACCCGCCCGCCCGAGAAATCTGAAATTTTTTATTTTCGCCAAACGAGACTCAGACTCAAGACTGCAACTGGATTTATAATAAGCACCTTCAAATTATTCGAAATACGAGGTTTCATCTTGATAGAAGGTCAAATAAAGGACTTCGATTTTTTTGGGTGCACCCGCCCGCCCGAGAAATCTGAAATTTTTTATTTTCGCCAAACGAGACTCAGACTCAAGACTGCAACTGGATTTATAATCAGCACCTTCAAGTTATCCGAAATGCGAGGTTTCAACTTGATAGAAGGTCAAATAAAGAACTTCGATTTTTTTGGGTGCACCCGCCCGCCCGAGAAATCTGAAATTTTTTATTTTCGCCAAACGAGACTCAGACTCAAGACTGCAACTGGATTTATAATAAGCACCTTCAAATTATCCGAAATACGAGGTTTCATCTTGATAGAAGGTCAAATAAAGAACTTCGATTTTTTTGGGTGCACCTGCCCGCGCGAGAGATCTGAAATTTTTTATTTCCGCCAAACGAGACTCAGACTCAAGACTGCAACTGGATTTATAATCAGCACCTTCAAGTTATCCGAAATACGAGGTTTCATCTTGATCGAATGTCAAATAAAGAACTTCGATTTTTTTGGGTGCACCCGCCCGCCCGAGAAATCTGAAATTTTTTATTTTCGCCAAACGAGACTCAGACTCAAGACTGCAACTGGATTTATAATAAGCACCTTCAAATTATCCGAAATACGAGGTTTCATCTTGATAGAAGGTCAAATAAAGAACTTCGATTTTTTTGGGTGCACCTGCCCGCGCGAGAGATCTGAAATTTTTTATTTTCGCCAAACGAGACTCAGACTCAAGACTGCAACTGGATTTATAATCAGCACCTTCAAGTTATCCGAAATACGAGGTTTCATCTTGATAGAAGGTCAAATAAAGAACTTCGATTTTTTTGGGTGCACCCGCCCGCCCGAGAAATCTGAAATCATTTATTTTCGCCAAACGAGACTCAGACTCAAGACTGCAACTGGATTTATAATCAGCACCTTCAAATTATCCGAAATACGAGGTTTCATCTTGATAGAAGGTCAAATAAAGGACTTCGATTTTTTTGGGTACACCCGCCCGCCCGAGAGATCTGAAATTTTTTATTTTCGCCAAACGAGACTCAGACTCAAGACTGCAACTGGATTTATAATCAGCACCTTCAAATGATCCGCAATACGAGGTTTATCTTGATAGAAGGTCAAATAAAGAACTTCGATTTTTTTGGGTGCACCCGCCCGCCCGAGAAATCTAAAATTTTTTATTTTCGCGAATTGAGACTAAGACTCAAGACTGCAACTGGATTTATAATCAGCACCTTCAAATTATCCGAAATACGAGGTTTGATCTTGATAGAAGGTCAAATAAGGAACTTCGATTTTTTGGGTGCACCCGCCCGCCCGAGAGATCTGAAATTTTTTATTTTCCCCAAACGAGACTCAGACTCAAGACTGCAACTGGATTTATAATCAGCACCTTCAAATTATCCGAAACACGAGGTTTCATCTTGATAGAAGGTCAAATAAGGAACTTCGATTTTTTTGGGTGCACCTGCCCGCAGGACAGATCTGAAATTTTTTATTTTCTCCAAACGAGACTCAGACTCAAGACTGCAACTGGATTTATAATCAGCACCTTCCAATTATCCGAAATACGAGGTTTCATCTTGATAGAAGGTCAAATAAGGAACTTCGTTTTTTTGGGTGCACCCGCCCGCCCGAGAGATCTGAAATTTTTTATTTTCGCCAAACGAGACTCAGACTCAAGAATGCAACTGGATTTATAATCAGCACCTTCAAATTATCCGAAATACGAGGTTTCATCTTGATAGAAGGTCAAATAAAGAACTTCGATTTTTTTGGGTGCACCCGCCCGCCCGAGAGATCTGAAATTTTTTATTTCCGCCAAACGAGACTCAGACTCAAGACTGCAACAAACTGGTCTGTTCTATTGTCACTTGCTACAGCGGTGGTCTCCAACCTATCGAGCGTGCCCCCTAGGGGGGCGCGAGACAGTAGTAAAGGGGGATGCAGCTGTTCCCAAAATATAGTTTTCGAATACAAACCAAAAAAAGCCTAAGACATTTTGTGGCCATTTGTAACATGTTACCTAAGTGAAACTGTTTTTTCTACAGTAGCTGTCTTAAAAACAAGGTAACGGTTTCGCTTAGTGATTGAAAGGGAACTGAGAACAGCGATTTATTCAATCATAGCTCGGGTTGTGAAAATTTGTGCTAAAAACAAGCTCAACCGTCATATGAAATTTGTAGAATGTCTTATTAATTATATATTCTTTTTTGCACTATCGTAACATTTGTTTTCACTATATTTAAAATTATAATTTCTTATAATAAATAATTATTTTTTATGTATATTTTCACATAATATTGTATATTATTTTGTAGCCCATTAAATAAAATTATAATATCAGCTGAGTATTTATGAAATTAGATTGTTAGAAAATTAAGGGACATTTTTTTTATGAGTATTATACCCCCTCCTGAAAATTATTTATCACATAAGGATAATACGTGGTCGATGGCCCAACCACAGGTTTTCAATTTGACATTTATAACTTTTTGGGCAAGTCTTTCCATTGGTGTGTATGCTCAGTATCTTTGCAATATTTTGTGATAGATAAATTATGATTCTGTTGAAATGAAAACAAGAATCAGATTTATTTTATTTTTCTCAATATCTGTTTTTTACCTATTTATGATGGTATTGAATTAGCGTAAGCGTATTGAACTAAAAAATAAGTGAACGTGTTACTCACTTTTAACGTAGCTTACTGATTGTTTAGACAAAATGCCGAATTTTGGGTACTATTAGAATTCCTTTAAAATCGAAAAAATCTCAAAAACTATGGATTTTTTACTTCCCACACCGATAGGTGATGGAAGTATTGTGTATTGTGTATTTTCGATTTTGAGATAATACGCTTTTTGGGCATTTTATGATGTCTACATAACGAAAATCCACGTCACTCATTTCCGTCGGTCTGTCTGTGTGTCTGTCTGTCAGTCTGTCTGTGTGTCTGTCTGTCGGTCTGTCTGTTGGTCTGTCTGTCTGTCGCTTTTTTCTAGCCTCGTAATCTCAGCAACCGCCGCATAGATTGTGATCAAATTTGGGCAGCGATATGCTGTGATGGCGTCGTAGTAGGTAATGTTCCTGTAATTTTGAAAATCGGTGCATGGGCGGTGGAGTAATTAGCAAAAAACAAAAAAAAAATATTGCTCAAACTTTTCCAGTTTTTTTGGGTGGGGATGAAATTGGGTTCAGGGTGCGGGGGTAAAATTGAAAAATTTGTATCCTTCATAATAGACTGCCCACTGACCCGTAAAGGAAGACCTAGTGACATAAATAACTTTTTTAGGTCCATCCGAACATTGCGTTGCCTATTACAGAAACCAACGGACTTAGAATTTTTTCTGGTGTAAACATACGAGAGTATTGTTTTAGATCGTTCTATATTGTGTAACGAGGAAACTGTTGAATTGATTTTAATGAAATTTTGACACAGTACTACTACCATGGCGAGGATGGAAAACGCGTAGGGTTTTTATAAATCGTGCCAGTGGCGGCGCAGAAATAGTGAAAAAAATTAATACATAAAAACAGCTCAAACTTTGATTTTAAGCATTTTAGAGGTTTCTGATCATTTTCTGCGTTTTTTGGGTGCGGTGACTGGGGGTTGGGGGTTGAAAAAATGAAAAGTTTTTAGTATTAATAATTGGCTGTCCATTGACCTGTGAATGAAAGACCTAGCGGCATAAGACAATTTTAGGCTTGTGGAAAGGGCTTATTCAGTTGCAAGGGATCTCAGACTAAAGCTTCATGCTATGGAAAAATGATATACTGGTATCACCGTAATGTGTGGGAAGTACTGAGCCAATCAACTTGACTTCATTTTTTCCATACAATAATTTTTTTTGTATTTCAGCTCTACTATCTTGCTCTGACGAACTATATTAAGCTCATATTATGAGACATCGTCTGGAATAAAAAGCATTCAATTCAGAAGAAGTTTATTTGAATTATTCAATACACACATTAAACGGACCTTTCTTATCTACGCAGGATACAAAATCAGCACGTTCACCTTTCACACCTTCGTCTAGAAACTTATCAGCCATTTCTTTGAAGCATTCCTCGATGGCCTGTAGCTCGAGGTGGAATAGCCGCTTGTCACCGGTGACATCGTGCACCCCTCGATGGAAATCACTGAATCCGAAGCCACACAATATGACGCCTTCGTTGTAAAGTGAGACTTTGCTCCTCCGCAAGTAGTTGTTCACGCGGTCGCGTCTATATCTGTCCGCCGGATTTATACTTTGTTTGACCAGAAAGAGGGCAATATAATGGAAGGGCCTTGGCGCGTAGCAGTTATCGTAGAAGTCCAGAACGAGCCTTATAAGAGGATAGACGCTGCTATGTGATGACTGTACTAGGCAGCACTGGAACAATTTATAATCATCAAATAAGTCAAATATACTACTCGTAAGTGAAATCCACAATAATAAACGATCTCATTTGCCATAGTTAGTTTATAAAAAAGTGCAGTCAAGCTGATTGACTCAGTACTCCCCACACATTCCGATTTTATTATTTTCTCGAACTATAATGAATACAAAAAATTTCAGTTTTACCTCCCACCCCTCAACCATCCCAATTTCACCCCACCCCAAAAAAAGTAAAAAATGATCAGGAACCCCTAAAACGCATAAAAATGAAGTTTGAGCTGTTTTCATATTTTTTGTTTTTTAATATTGTTTCGCCGCCACTGAGACGATTTCTAAAAATCTAACGCATTTTCCATCCTTGCCAAAGCACTGACCGATATTTCATTAACATCAATTCAGTAGTTTCCACATTATAAAATACAGCAATAAAGCAATACTCAGAATGTATACATCGGAAAATTCTCTCTCAAGTCCCTTGGTTCCTGTAATAGACAAGGCAATGTTCGGATGGACCTAAAAAAGAGTATTATACCGCTAGGTCTTTCTCTCTTACGTCAGTAAACAGCCTATTATGAGTACAACAAATTTTTCAGCTTTACAACCCCCTACCCCCCCCCCCCAAACAACCCAATTTCACCCCCAGCCAAAAAAAAAAAAGTAGAAAATGATCAGGAACCCCTAAAACGCCTAAAAACGAAGTTTGATAGATTTTGATGAAATTTGGGTAGCGATATGGTGTGGGGTCGTAGTAGGCAATGTTCCTATAATTTTGAAAATCGGTGCATGGGTGGCTGAGTAATTAGCAAAAAACAAAAAAAATTAAATATTGCTCAAACTTCGTTTTTAGGCGTTTTAGGGGTTCCTGATCGTTTTCTACTTTTTTTGGGTGGGGTCGAAATTGGGGTGGTTAGGGGGTGGGTGGTTGTAAAATTGAAAAATATGCTGTTTTCATAATAGACTGTCCACTGACCTCTGAAGGAAGACCTAGCGACATAAATAGCTTTTTTAGCTTCATCCAAACATTGACTTGATGCCTATTATAAAAACCAAAGAACTTGGAATTTTTTCTGATGTTAACATACGAGTATTGCTTTAGATCGTTCTATATTGTATATCGAGGAAACTGTTGAATTGATTTTAATGAAATTTTGACATAGTATTGCAACCGTGGCGAGGATGGAAAATGCGTATGGTTTTAATAAATCGCGCCAGTGGCGGCGCAGAAATAATAAAAAAAAAGCTAAAAATATAAAAAACAGCTCAAACTTCGTTTCAAGCGTTTTAGACGTTCCTGATCATTTTCTGCGTTTTTTTGGGTGGAGGTGAAATTAGGGTACCGTGGTGAGGATGGAAAACGCGTATGGCTGTTAAAAATAATGTCAGTGGCAGCGTAGCAATAATCAAGAAACTAAAAATATGAAAACAGCTCAAACTTCGTTTTTAGGTGTTTTAGGTGTTCCTGATTATGTTCTACCTTTTTTTGGGTGGGGTCAAATTGGTGTGGTTAGGGGTGGGGGGTTATAAAACTGAAAAGTGTGTAGTATTAAGAATAGGCTGTCCATTGACCTGTAAAGGAAAGACCTAGCGGTATAAGACAATTGGGGGGGGGGGGGGGGATGGCGATGATTTGTTTGCAAGGGATCTCAGACTAAAGCTTTATGCTATGGGAAAATAATAAACTGGTATCACCGTAATGTGTGGGGAGTACTGAGTCAATCAACTTGATCTCATTTTTTTCTAGGTGTTCGGAGTAGTATATAGACACGAACAAATCTAAAAAAAATAATGTTAGCTGCCCTTAAAGCACTAAGCTCCAATCAGGTTGAGTCAAGACTCGTATGGAACTGCATACATCTCCTCAATGAATTTGAAACAAGGAACAAAGTAGCTTTGGTACGGATTCCAGGTCATAGCGGAGTGAAGGACAATGAACTAGGGTTTAAATAATTCTTTTTGTGATAAATGGAAAGATCAGATACAAGGTGTTCCAAAAAAAGGTGACCCTGTCTCTAGGATAGGTAGAAAACTGAAAAATGATTGGGGTTTGCTTAGTAACACATTGTTGGACCACTCTGCTGGCCGGGAGGCTTCGTGATATGGCATCTCAAAACATTCCCATTTTTTTGCGTTTGTAACATGATTTGCGTTATCAAAATATTTTAAGGGTATTCATTTTGACTCTTTTTTTTATTTTTGAGGTTTTTGGTGACAATAAAAAAAAGACGGCTATATCCGTCATGTCATATCACAGCAGACTTTATGTTCAGGAATGGCAACCACGGCTATAGCCGTCTGATCAGTGCAACCGTAAAACACATATTGTGGGAAGAAAAGGACAATCTTCGAGACAACAGATAAAACAAAAACAACATTTTATTGTATCAAGTTTATAAACAAAAACGCATCTCTCAGAATATAGACGGTATAAAAACAAAAAATCAAATTTATTAGCAAACAGAGGTATC